>JAWWEQ010026862.1:0-25044 GCA_035583055.1 Torymus tubicola | reverse complement strand
TCATCGTGTGTGTATCATGGATTTCTATTCAACATTAATTGTAAACATATTAGTTTGACTTAATCCTTTGATTTATGGATTGCACATACAATATCTTTCTTTTCTTCTAATTTTAATTATATTTCATATGATTACTCAATTTTAAAAGGGGCCACTTCCTTCGAATGTTCCAATATTACTTATTTTAAATCTTTTTGTAATATTTATTCATTTATTTTTTTTATTGTTAATAGATTGTAATAAAAAGTACCTTCTTTGAAGAATAAATTCAGCAGTCAAAGAGTCAAATTTAAGTCAAAGAGTCAAAGAGTGACTCTTAAGAAATAAGAAATTGTTTGTTTTATAAAAAAATTTGTTGTTAATAAATTTCTTTATTAAGCCATTCTGTTGAAAAGAAATAATTACAACTTCGTACCAGTTGAGTAGGGACTTCCGTACTCATTCCGTAATCTTCATGAAGTTACTATTGTTGATCAGTTTTTTCATAATTTTTATTTTTTTTTATTTGTAATATTAAAAATTTAATTCGAGCTATTAGACATATTGATTATTGAAGTAGAGAGCTCTATTACACAATCTCGATTTACAGTAAGTTAAAAGTTATTTTTTAAAAAGATAAAATTGATGAAAAATCGTGATAAATCGGGATAAATCGTCGGCTCAGTTGATAAAAACTAGGTTTTGACAATAATTATTTTGCAGAGTAGAAATTAATTTACTCCTTGAATTCTCCCTTGTGTGGTCGAATGCAGTTCAGTCGGGCTATACTGTGTACATTGGGCGAATCTTGAGACAAATATTGTTCTGGAGAGAACGTCACATAGGTGTGATTTCTGTATTACCTACACCAAGTTTTTATTTTTTTTCACAGAGTAAACAATTTAATGACAAAGTAACAGCGCTGCTGATGGGGTGCTGGAGTGGGGATAGGTGACTAAATTTTTGGTCTGAAAATTTTGCCGATATAGAGCCCAAGTAGGGATATGTTCACGAAATCACCCTCCCATAAAAAGTTATCACTTCAAAAAAGTAAACAGTATTAGCATAGTGTTTCATGACAAAGTATAAATACGTCTGCTTACCTCTCTGGATAGAGTAGAACTCTAGTATCGAATAAATTTAGAGTTACTTGGAATAAGGCAGTAAAACAGAATGTGAGAAGGTTATTTCACGTTTACATGAAACCTGAATGATAGAATCAAAATCATTTACATTTCTGCTGTTGTGTTGTCTTCGTCACTAGTATAAAATATCAAATGCGTGCATATAAATTTGCCTTTTCATCGGTTTCAAATATATTGCTCCTAAAGGAAAATGACCATCGGTGTTATAGTTGAGTGATGTGGAAAATCGCTCGACGTTGCTGCGTTGCCTGGTTCGTACGTCAATACCAAGACCCCGTGTTATTATTTGAGCACGTTTCAACTCTTTTCACATAAATAAACTAGTATAATATTCGCTCTCTTATCGGTGATATAACGCGTCTCTGAGAATGAATTATATGTTCATTTCGCGTCGATACCAACTCTACCCTTCATTCGATGACGCAAGAAAGGAAATAATTAACGGCTGGAATCGCGACTAAGGCGTTTGTTACCGACGGATATATTGGTACTCTTTTAGCGTTATTTGAAATAATGGCTTGAGTAGAGAAAACTTTCGGGCTGGTAATCACTCACTGTGTTTCTATAAAAATTACACCACTATAGTTCCAGTTTATTTAACAATACAAAATAATGAGAACTATTTACAGTCAATAATTTCAGTTGCTTGATTGCAACAAAATAAATATAATTACAAGGTCTAATTCTCGACGTTAAAAGTGTGAAGGTCGCAAACGACGCTAGGTACCTTGTCTCGGACGATGATACTTATTCGAGAGACAAAGCTGGACTAGTAAGATTCGCGAACAAAAATCGTTAGATGCGATAAGATTTCCTTGGATATACATATACTACACATACAGCTTTGACGTCACTTAATATTTTAGTTTTCATTCATCCAGCTCTCTCGCGGATCACAGCAATACCCCAGTTTTTAAATCTGAGCATTGTTCTTACATGCTGACGCGAACAAGTAATTATAGTCATATAATCATTCCGTAATACTTACCCCTTTCAGAATAAAACCTAGCGTGACAAGTTTTTGTAACTAACTATTGGCTATGTAGGTCGCACCGTTCGCCCTTTTCGTAGCGGGAAATTGAAATTAATTTTAGAAATTTAGAAATTATCTCGATAACATACCGAATAAGCCCATATAAATTTATTAGCGACGCAAAAATTGTTTATTTAGTAAGTAAATAATTTAAATAAAGAAATACAGTGTTTTCGTAGTTAATGGGCTTTCACGAGCATGAAATTACTCTACTGGATCTAAGATATATGTAGATATAATCAGTTAGTCATTTTCAATTATATGTGATTAAAATTTGCAACGTTGCATCTCCAATAAACATTCAAAATTTCGAAAATTTATAATTTTGGCCCGGAAAAATTTTACAGTGTGAAAACTGGTTAAAGTAATAACAACAAATGGGATTAAGTGGATTTATCGGACTTTTTAAAAATTTTCAATTTACATTTTTGTTAAAAAAAACTTGTCGTCCTAATCGGGGGGGGGGGGAGGGGTTGACGAGCGAAGCGAGCAGGGGGACGAAGCCTCACTAGTATATATATATATATGGCCAGTTCTCTGTCATGTTGCAGATGAAAAATTTTGTTTTCGCTAAAAATTTTTTTTATACTTTCTGCTACATATTTTGAACTTCTATGAATTTTTTCAGATTTTTTTAACCTATAGTTTTGTAGATATAAGAGGTCAAATACTGAATTTTTACGATTTTTTGCATTTTTGACCGATTTGGATTAATTCATAACTCCTCAGGAAAGCATTTCTCGCGATAAATACAAAAGATCTTTTTTTTCGTAAAATTTTCTCAGTTTTCCAATAAAAATATCTTCAAAACTGTATGTGTATACTGTCACTCACATACCTGCAAATGAAACATTAAAATTCAGAAAGAAAAAAACAGGTCCAAGATATCTCCACTGAAAAATTCATGGAGATAACTTTTTATTGTACAAAGTATCTGTATAAATCCCAGAATGATACTCAATCATTTTATAGCCTAAAAAAATTTATTTCGGTTATGATTTTTAAAAATATGTCTTATACAGGTCTGAAAAAAATATAGTTAAATTCTACGAAAAATTACAAGAAAAAAGTATATGTAAGATATTTCGAAATTTTGCTTTGTTTTTGAGCAAAAAATCCTTGTATATTGATAAAATTTCATCATTAAATTCAGAATTTTAATTTTTCTTTCTCAAAAACGAAGAAAAATTTCGAAATATCTTACATAGATTTTTTTTTCTTGTAATTTTTCGTAGAATTTAATTATATTTTTTTCAGATCTGAATAAGACATTTTTTTTTAAATCATATCCTAAATGAATTTTTTTAGGTTATAAAATGATCGATACCATTCCGAGATTTATACAGATACTTCGTACAACAAAAAGTATCTCCATGAATTTTTCAGTGGAGATACCTTGGACCGGTTTTTTTCTTTCTGAATTTTAATGTTTCATTTAGTGGTATGTGAGTGACAGTGTACACATACAGCTTTAAACACATTTTTATTGAAAAGATGAGAAAATTTTACAAAAAAAACTATTCCTGAGTCTACCGCGAGAACTGCTTCCCTGAGGAGCTATAAATTAATGAAAATCGGTCAAAAATGCAAAAAATTATCAAAATTCAGTATTTGATCTCTTATATCTCCAAAAAAAATTCATAGCAGTTCAAAATATGTAGTAGAAAGTATAAAAAAATTTTTAGCGAAAACAAAATTTTTCATCTGCGATATAACAGAGAACCGGCCATATATATACTGTACTATGTCAAACATACTGTAATACTTTAATAAGTACAAGAGAAAGAGAAAATTCGGGAGGGATTCGGTTTAGGAATGGGCGAATGAAATAAATGCGAAATCGAATGAATTTAAAAGTTTACACGTTAAACGCTTTATTAAACTATACGTTGAACGCCAGCTGCGCTTTGCAGCACACGAGTACTTCTAAGCGACGCCGCGAAGCTCGACACGCACACACAGTTAACACTGTAGCCGCACTTACTATTCACAAAAAAACTCGAGATTCTATGCGCACGCTGTTCAATACTTGTTGAATAGTTGTCGATGGTGCAAAAACACGTAGAGATACTAAAAAAAATACACTATTACTACTGTACAAACTTAGCTTAATTCAATTCGAAGATTCACTGTTGTATATACTCGCTATTCGATTCGAGACGAAGAACTAGTGTGAGTGAGCGTTTTTTTTTCTTCCTGCGCAGTCACTCTCGGTCGTGCGGCGGCAGCGCGCCCTAGGCGTCCCTTCTCACTCCCTTGTCCCTTGATGGCTCTCTCTCTCTCTCTCACGTTCTACATGCGCAGTGCTATTGACGCCGTATCGACCGGCGCTGTGCTGCGCATGCGGTTGGTTGCTGCTGCGTATGAAGTATGGTGTTAGACGACCTGCTGACAGTGCTCTGCTGCTGGGGAAGCTGGTCGCTGCTGATTCAATGTGAACAGGTGAGATCAGAACAGTTTTTACTTTTCTTTGCTTGCATGTTCTTCATGTATTTTTTCTGCTTTTCAGATACAAGGGAAAGTCATCTCACTTTGTAGCAGCTATCGCCTGGATATTGTTTCAACGGCTTCCCCCAATAACTCAGTGAAGGAGAACCGAAGGGACTATATCTCTGAGGGCTTTCTCGCCAGCTGGCTTCTTGAGATGGCTGGCTCGCTTCTGTTAATATGGTTATTGGAATCTATGCAAGCTGTATAATTTATCCGTATGTGTTCTTGGATTTCTCCTCTTCATCATCGACAACTCGTTTCTACAGTCAGCACTTTACCCCGGCTCGCATCTACTTCAAGGCTGAGAGTAAGTACCATTTCAACTTTCCTTTTTCTTAGTCGCATTCTAAACTACTTTCATCTTTCAGATTCAGCAGTTCCAACAGAGTTTTACACCATATTTTTTACTTTTCATCAGGAGCGTTCTCCAGCCTGGTAGTAAGATGACCTGTAATCGTTCCACGGTTCCAATGAACATTTCTATTCTTCAAGTAAGTGTTTTTTCCTCTCCATATTAATATTTCATTTTCCATTTCCAGGGTCTTCATCTTCTTTCTTGGTGCTAGTGCAAGGTTAGAGCTTCGAGAGGAGTCTTCTAGCCTCTTTCGCACAGGATCATCCATAGCTGCGCCTTCATGCTACTGCTGTAGATCATCTTCGTATGGGCAAGATAAATTCTTTCAGTGTCGATAGTGATATTCAAATGCCTCTTCTTCAATATAGGCTTCTACGCTTTTAGGTTTCCCTGCTTAACACAGTTAGGTCAAGTATGCACATGTTATTAAAAAAAACATAACATCTAAATTTTCTATTATAACATCAAATTTGATGTTACAATGCATATATTTTATATATTATTTTTTACACTCCAAGGAACTTATACATAAAGAGTGACTACAACTTCCGACTTTATTTGTTTTTATTTTAAATATTCGGTTGATACTGTACTAAACACATTATTATATAATGTATATTATAAACAAAGAAAATTGAATAAAAAATAATTGAAAAATAAAAATTTGTGTTTTTTTGGAGGCCTAACCGTTAGAAATAAAAGAAAAATTGATTCCTTTTATTGAGGTAAAATACCATTATTTCATCATTCAATAGAACAATTATAAATATTCATTTTAAACAAACTAATTACTTTTTATGGTTCAAAATTTTAATCTGTAGAAAAGTTCATACTCTCTTGTCAATATTTTACAGTATTTGAGCATTGCGATCAAGATCGGTTGAGGAACTGTATACTCAAACAGAGCTAAAGAGGTTAAAAGTAATTCCAAGAGAAAATCCTGACAAAAAGTATAACAAACCTTAAAGGAGAAGGGAGGATTTATTTTATAATGTAGGAGATTCTAATTTCTAAAGATATTTTAGTTTAACCTCCAGGCGGCCGGGATTTAAGAAAGAGCTAAAATTAAACTTTGAAGAACATTTTGCCTACAAATGATCTTTAATGGACCCCACGTATGGGTCGACTTAAATGGTGGCCAGATCTGACCCTTCCCGGCCGGAAAGGTTTTGGGAATATACATTTTTTTTTGTTGAGAATTTTGGCATTTAGTAATATTTTGAGCATTCAATCTCTATACAGCGTACATTTGACCTGTATTTAGTTGAAAATACCCTTCAGACATTCTTATTAGTGTCGAAAACTTGGGATTCCGGCGAGCTTGCGCGCGACATCGGTTACACTGAATCGATACTTGCCACTCGGTAACTCGAATGTCACTGCGAAATAGTTAATTTTTGATGAATAAAATATTAATTTCCTATGTATTTATTAAGTTTGATGGTTGATTGGCGCCCGAACAGGGACTCGAGTAGCAAAAATTAGATAAAATAAAAATGCATATAGATTTCATTGAAATCAGTTAACGCACAGTATAAAAAAACCAACAATTCAAGTTTGCCAATGAGAGCTGTCTATACATATAGTTCGCTTGACGATGGCGCCTATGCGCGAATATCGTTTCTCGAACAAAGGCAAACATTCCTCGAGAAGGAGAATGTGCAACAGGCAGAGTTAATCGAAGAACTTGAGTCTAAGATTAACTCCCTGGAGGTACATCTCGTAATTAAAAAAAAACGGAGAAAAACAACGAATTAGAAGACAGCTTGGTGGTGTTTTCAAAAGATATTAAAAATCTTTACAATGAAAACTCTATTTTAGCCGGCGAGTGCCTCAAAATTCACAAATTTCTCCACTTTTTCATGAAAAGAGTATAAGTCCGATTCCAGTTAGTGGAATCAACCATCTCTGAAATTACCTGCAAAATGCAAAATCTCTTGTTCCAATAATCAACCAGAGTAAACATCAATACATTTTTCCTAATCAAATCTTTCCATCCATGCCCAGGTTACTCCACGAATTCCGATCCTTGTCCACAAGTACCTCCAGAATAATGGCATCAACCCGACGATCCATCTTTGCGGAGCGAAGCAAAACATCCGAAGAGCTTCTCAATGAAATGGAGTCGCTCAGTGACACGGACGCTCGCTTAGATAAAAACAAAGATTAGCCGAAAGCAGTAACCGAGGAATTAAAAATTCTCGATGACCAACAAGGTGGGTTCGATAAAAAATACTCAGAATTGGCTACAGAACAAGTCAATCTGAGTACGTTATGCCAGCAATGCACTAATTCATGTGCAACTAACCATGAGAATATACTCAAACTGCATAAAGCAATAAAGAATATGCGGGAGCAATTCTCACAAATGGAAGAGAAAATTTCTTTATTAGAAAAGGAAAATGATCAATTTATTGATCGTGAAGTTCAAATACGTCGCGTAAACAATCAATTGCGAGACGAATTGGACTCTCTTAAAAACGCATCTCGGCTATCATGCATTAGTATGCAAGAGACCCCGAGAAGTGTAAAACTTCAGTTACCCACATTCAAGGGGGCGGAAAATGACCGTCCGATTAAGTTCTTGTCGGCACTTAAAAAATACGTGCAGGCCACTAAACCCGATGCTACCAAACTGCAGTGCCTTATTGCGCAAGCGTTAGAGGACGCAGCAAAGGATTGGTGGTACTTGGTAGAAAGTAAAGTCGAGTCACTTTCAGACTTTGAGACGCTCTTCAAAACATGTTTTTGGAACTCTTCGATGCAAAGAAATGCACGAAGGAAAATCGAACTCGACCAGTACAACCCAACCCAACCCAACCCAGCCTAACCCTCAGGGTAAGTACACCCGTGTTCAATACGCCACATATATTCTAGGCTCTGCCAGTGAATTAGATGTGGATTATAGTGAGGACGATCTTGTTCAGCGTTTAATTAAACACGTTAAGAAAGAGGTCCGCCATGCACTTCTGGGGCGTGACGTTACTAACAACGAGGTATTATTCAAAATTCTCTCCGATTTCGATTTCGATAAAGATAGAGTAGTCAAACCTCCGTTTCAACGCAATGCCATAAGCATCTCACATTCCACTGCTCCTCAACGATCTTCACACATAAGCGTGAGAAACGTTGAAATGGCAAATACACCAGAGGTAAAAAAGTCTTCAGAACCAAAAAATAATAATGCTAAACAAAATAAAAAGGCAATTGCAGATGCAACTACCGAGCTTGATATACTCAATATCGAGTTAAACGCCGACCCATGCAATAACGCCTGCTTAACTCCGGGAAATGCAACTGTGTGCAACTGCACTAAAAACTTCTAACGAGAATGACCACGTTAAGATCTACTGCATGACGTTGAAGGGTCAGCTGCCAACCAGTCTCTATTACGATGCCCTGAACTTTCTATTTTTATAGAGGGCATCGAAGTTAAAGTATTGCTTGACACTGGTAGCGAGATTACGTGTATCTCTCAAGAGTTTTATGAGAAACATTCTATCGTATTTAAAGGCAAACCTACCTTCCCAATCTGCGGAAAGGTCGTAAAACGAGCCACGGGTGACAAAACTACTCGTTTAAAGCGTCAGGTTTTACTGGATGTGAAATTAGGAAACGGTCACGTTTTTCTAATTTTCATAGTTGTTCCTACATTACCCAAAGAGTGCATTATTGGTTATGACTCCCAAAAAAGTTTTAAAATGCTCATTGACACAAGTCGGGAAGAAATTTATGACCATAAATCAATCCGATGCAAATGTTTCGTAGAAAGAAACAACATTGGACAACAATAGCTTTGTTGCACTACGTATTTTTTATGATGAGGCCACTGAACAAAACCGGGACCCATCAGCAGTCGACTGTGATTTCGAATCATCTGAGCAATTAACCGACTCAGAGACAGTGTGCCCAGGTCAACAACATATATAGTAATAATATACATGAAAAAGTGGCGATTAATCGCCACGACCTAGCCACACTGCTCAGAGATCGATCGTCAAGTCCATGACTGTCACAATCTAAGCTCCAAGGAAAAACTTATTTTTGTTGATTTATTACGTAAGTACCGATGCGTCTTTCGTAAAAAGCCGGGTTTGTTTACTACCTATACGCACAAGTTAAATTTAAAGGAGAACCAGCCGTTTTATGTAAAATCCTACCCTATCCCAATGAACTTTAAAAATAAAGTACGGGCGGAGGTTGAAAAAATGCTGAAATTAGATATAGTAGGGCACTTAACGAGTCCTTACATAAATCCGGTGGCCGTAGTCTCTAAAAGTGACGACTCGGTACGCCTGTGCCTCGATGCACAACGCTTGAATGCAAAACTCTATAAAGATCACGAATCGCCTCCAAGCATCGAGTCAATCTTTAAAAAATGCCAAAATACTCAATTTATGTCCACTAGGGATCTCACGAGCAGCTTCTGGCAAGTCGCGCTCCACGAAGATTCATAATCGACAATAAGGTCATGGAGTTATCCGCGTACTCGATTATGCAATCGGTGATTTACATGAATTTGTAATCCCATTTGTTGACGATTTGCTTTGCATATCTACGACGACTGAGGAACACATTATGTACCTTGCAAAGCTTTTTGATAAAGCAGTAAATTGTAATTTCACCTTAAGTTTAAAAAAATCGCACTTCTTCCGAGAGGAGGTGACGTTTTTGGGGCATATTCTTACAAAAGATGGAATTCGCCCTCATCCAGATAAGATTTCAATAATTCAAAATCAATTTTAAAGAACCAAAGAATATATCACAGCTGCAAAGCTTCCTGGGTTTTCTTAACTTCTTTGCAAAATTCGTGAAGCATGATGCACACGAAACGATCCCCTTACGTTTATTAAAAAAGGGCGTCGATTTCGTTTGGGACGAAGAAAAGAAAAAAACGTTCAAACGACTCAAAATGATCTTTGCAGAGAACCTTGTTCTCAAATTTGCAGATCCTTTGAAACCATATATTCTAACCACCGATGCAAGTGAATATGCAGTTGGCGCTATGTTGTCAAAATTAAATGACGAAGGAGCTGAAGAAGTCGTTATCTTCATTTCTCGCCCGCTAAAGGGTTCTGAAATATATTATTTCACTACCGAGATAGAAATGCTCGCTGTAGTATGGGCATTAAACAAACTGGACACGTACCTCAGGGAGGCTGTCGGCATCACAATCCGGATAGACCACGAAGCACTCATTTTCCTGCGGAGTTGCCGCTATGGTAACGCACGACTACGTCGTTGGGCCCTGGCTATCCAGGATTACGACATAACGCTGGAACACATTCCCAGGAAACGTAACGTCGTAGCAGACTACCTCAGTCGCCACATTGACGACGAATTGATTACGCAAAAAAGGAGGAAATCCTCGTTGCATCAATAATCAATAGGGAGCGCTTCAGGAACTTAAAGAAATTTCAAGAACAAGATCCAAAATGCATGTCTATACTTGCAGCTTTGGAGGCAAATGACGTTATCCCTCATGCACGCTATCGTGTAATTGATAACGTACTATGCAAAAGGAGCCCTAAAGGCTTCTATAAAGTAATCGTGCCCGAAGAGGTGGCTAAGCCACTAATTCTCGAAGTACACGAAACTTACGCCCATATTGGCAAATAGAAAGTGCATAAACTCATCGAAGAAGATTTTTGCATCTTTCGAATTCGACCTCTGCTATCCAATTTATTAGACATCTGTGATTCCTGTCAACGCAACAAGTATGCTACTGTCAAACTCCAGCCCCTTATGCAGCCAATCGTAGCAAGCCGTCCTAGAGAATTGCTCTCAATTGACTTTTATGGCCCGCTACCAACGTCATTTGCAGGGGCAAAATACCTTCTGACAACCATAGACGTCTTCAGCAAATTTATCGTTATGTACCCAATTAAAAAGGCTAATACGGCTACGGTAATCAGAAAATTGTGGCATGATTACATTCCGGTATATGGTAAACCAGATAAAATTGTTTGTGATCACGGGACGCAATTTACATCTAAATTGTGGTCCAAAAAACTAAAAGAAGAGAAAATCTCCTTAATCTTCTCGTCCATCCGGCACCCACAAAGTAACATTCTGGAACGGGTGCATCGCGAGCTAGGAAGATTTTTCCGAACTTTAACATCAGATAATCACACGAAATGGGCCACTTATGTGCCAATTATCCAATCTATTATGAATGAGGCGCATCATGCTACAACCGAAAAAACCCCGTGGTAGCTGCATTTCCAATCCGCGCCTGAACGTGCTTGGAAACAATGGCTGCAACTACCAGCAAAGAAATATAGCTCACTGGAGGAACGCATCGGCCTTGCGCGAGATACAATGTATAGTAAGATCAAAAGAAGAGCTGATAAACATAACGCAAACATTCAGCATTTTTATTTTAATGAGGGAGATGCAATGCTCGTTAGAGCAAACAATGTGTCGTCTGATAAACACCTCGCTAAGTTTTTTAGTGTTTATGAAGAACTATATTACGTCAAAGAACGCTTAGGAAAAGACACTTACTTATTGAACTCCTACGCTTGACTACAATCTAATGCGCATACATCCGTACTCGGCTTTCACTCTCGCTTATTTATATAATAAACCGTTGGCGAACAAACTTCTACTATCTTATACGGCCCCTCGTATTTAGGCGCTAACTTAGCCGAAAATTTATTAATACCGCTCGACAAGTAATGTGTGCGTCTCATCACCAAATCCCCCTCGATGAATCTAATGTCTCGCTTATTTTTATTGTACTCCCGCTCCTGTTTCTCCCTGGCTTCATCTATGTATCGGGCCACCAGATCCCTCAGCGCGTCCAATCTTTTCACTCTGTCTAACCATACTTCTGGCGGTATTTTTAGAATAGGCCGCTTTCCTTCTACTTCTCGGCGTAAACTTTTCACCGGCCGCGGATGCCTACCGTAATTTAGGAATGCAGGTGATATCTGCGTTGTTGCTTGAGTCGCGGTATAAATTGCATGGCGTAACTCGTGCACATGTACGTCCCAATCGCGATGATCCGCCCCGACAAACGCTGCAATCATTGTCTTTAATGTTCTGTTACTGCGCTCCACCGGGTTCGCCTGCGGGTAATATGGCGGCGTCGTAACGTGCTTTATACCATACTCCGCAAGAATTTCCCGCAAGTGTTGATTGCCAAACTCCCGTCCGTTATCTGACAAAAAGTACTCTGGCGTTTCCCACCTGAACAGAATTAATTCCTCTAACGCACGCGCTACTGACTTCCCGTCCGCCTTTCTGATCGGCTTTAATTCTACCCATCTCGTGAAAAGATCCTGAAACACGACTAAATACTTGCATTGGCTCTTACTAAGAGGAAATTCCATCAAGTCCGCGGCAACCACTACCCACGGCCTCTCCACTATTCTACTGCCCATCAAGGCTTTCGCTCCCGTTTGTGATACTTTGAATTTCTGGCACTGCTCGCACGCCCGCACGAAATTACTCACGTCGTAATACATTCCCTTCCATTAATACTCACGCGCGATGCGATCATATGTTTTATCTATACCTAAGTGTCCTGACGAAAGAAAACAGTGCGCGTCCCACATCACGCGCTCCTTTTTCCTCGGCACCCACTATCGGCTCAATAAGCGAATCCATACGATACCTGTACAGCCTCCCGGCCTCCACGATCCAGTCTTTGTATTTCATCGGTGCATCCTTCATTTCGCATACGCAAGTACCATGGATCACGCACTTCTTCGAACGCGGCGGATTCTAACTCCCCCTTCTCATACATACGCGACAGCGCGTCTGGGACTTGATGTAGCTTGCCCTTACGGTGTACGACTTCAAAGTCCCACTGCTGCATCATCAAAGCCCATCGCGCTAACCTGCCCGTCGGTTCTTTCAGATTCCGTAGCCATTTCAATGCGCTATGATCAGTCACTGCGATAAACTTACATCCTTCCACGTACGGTCTAAATTTATTAATCGACCAGCAAAAGCGCAAGACACTCTTTTTCCGTCGTCGAATAATTAATTTCGGGTGGCGTTAGTTTCCTACTGGCAAACACTATAGGATGCTCGCCATCGTCGAACTCCTGTACTAATACCGCACCTAAAGCCGAATTACTAGCGTCGCATTGTATGTAAAACGGTTTAGAAAAATCCGGCCAAGCCAACACCGGAGCGCGCGTCATCACTCGCTTTACCTCTGCGAACGCCTCCTCTTGCTCTTCACTCCACTCCCACGCTTGGCCCTTACACGTCAACTTATTTATCGGTAGAGCCATTTCGGCAAAGTGCGGTACGAATCGCGCGTACCACTGCGCGATACCCATAAACTGACGCACCTGTTTGGCATTCTTTGGTGCCGGATAATTCAATAGCGCAGCTATTGTATCCAGATCCCGCCTTAAACCCTCTCGATCTAACAGATACCCTAGATAAGATATACGACTACAATAAAACTCGCATTTCTTGCTCTGCACTTGTAATCCGGCCTCCACTATGCGCTTCAATACAAATTCTAAAAATTTTAAATGCTCGTCAAAACTCTCTGTAACGATAATTATGTCATCTAGATAGCTAAATACAAACGGCTCACACTCCGCCCGAAAAGCGCGTCAACTAATTGCTGAAAAGTTGCTGGCGCATTTGCTAAACCGAACGGCATACGCGTAAATTGCCATAAGCCCGATACTGAAACAGAAAATGCAGTGTACTTCCGACTCGTACGCTCGACCGGTACCTGATAATAAGCTTGCTTTAAATCTATTTTTGAAATATACCTAGCGTTTCGTAAGCGATCGAATATCGAATCCATATTCGGCAATATGTACGCGTCCTTTTTCGTATGCTTATTTACGTCGCGATAGTCGAAGCACATTCGGCCCTTGTTATCTCTCCACTGTACTACCGGCACGCTACGCCAGTCGCTCGCAGACCTTTCGATAATGCCTACTCTACTAAGCCTTTATACTTCCTCCTGCGCAAATGTATGTAGCCTTGGCGACATGCGACGCTGTTTCTGCCTCACTAGCTCGGCGCCTTGCACATCGATGTGATGTTCAATTAACTTGGTTACTCCCGGGACCTCTGTCTCCGGCGGCAAAATACTCGCTACTAATTTTTCCACTTTCTCTCGCTCGTCGCCCGCTACTTCGATTATCCCCGCATATTCAGCATATATCGACTCTCCGACACTGTCTACTCCTCCCGCAAATTTATGCCACTCGCCACTACTGGCGCTCCACATACCCCTGGCTAAACGCGCGTCTATATCGAACTCTTTGCAAAAATCCATACCTAAAATTAGATCATGTTTAAGCTCGCTCACTACCTTTATCCTCAATAGCTTTCCCCCTCCATCGATTTCTAACATCATATCTAGTACCCCTACTATCGGCGTCACTTTACCATTCACAGATCTAATTACCGAACTATATTCTTTTAAGCGGTTCTTAAATCTCTCTAACACGCGAGGCCCAGCTAATGATAACGTACCGCCCGGGATCGAATAAGGCCTTATATTCCTTCCGTGCAAGCACGACAGGTAGAAAATACCTATTTTCTGCCTTTGCCCCCGCAACATCACTACCGTCGGCTGAATCGGCTACTGTGTCAATATTCCCATCTCCATTCTCTTTCGAGGCTCTAGGTGCGACTGCTTCACAGCCCTGACTCGCACCAAACTCTGAGTCGGATATCTGCCCCGCAAACTCTTCCACGGCCCGCTTCATTTCCTCGTTCGTCTCCTCACTCAACCCGTCGCCCTCGTTAGTTTGCGATATCTCCTTTCCTCGTAAGCCTTCGCAATTTTCCTCCGCTATAGCTACGCGCCCGGTTAGCGACTTATTAGTTGTTCTCCCTTCCTCCGCAACTACACTATGCATTATCTCACTACTCTCACCGCACGCACGCAATTGTTTTCCACTAACAGCCTCACTCACACAAACCGCTCGCTTATCACTATGCTCGGCGCCACTATCCTTACTAACTAACGCTAACACACTATCGCTTGTGTACACATATGCGTCAGTTACGCGGGGAGCGAGATTCAGCGAGGCCCCCCGCGCTGCGCGTTTCCCGACGGCTTTTAAAGGGGGAACATCGGTGACACCACTCTATTGTCACGCCCGGGCACCCGCAGCCAGTGCATGCCAAATTAGCTTTTTCCGGGAAATCGCGCGCTACATGTCCCGGGTTTCTACACCAGTAGTAAAGTGTATACGGACACTCAGCTGCGCGATGTCCCACGGCCTGGCATATATAGCACGGACCGAAAAACGGCAACTTATCATTCATCTTGCTACTCTGCTCGATCTCGCCCTTCACTTGGTACGCGTTCCTAAAATCAACACTTCCCTGCTGTGCGGGAGTCGACTGCGCGTGTTCCGCACCACTATCTAATTTATTTTGCTTAAAATTAACCGGGGCACTAACTACAGCCGTTCTGCGCATCACCGGCGCTATCCTTACGGGACGTTGCACGAAATTTCCGGTACGTGCGCCCCTTCTCATTGCCTGTGAAAATGTAACCTTTTGACTAGGCAGATTATTCTCCGACTTTGGAAAAACACGCTGCTGAGTGGCCGCTATCTCTGCGACATCGGCAGCACTAACATCGCTATCCTCACTCCTCACTACTTTCTTTTTACTTTTCGGTTTTTCCTGCTCCCGGGATAGCGCGACTTTAACATTCTCACTCTCCTCCGTGGCTGCTACCTTTGCTCTTGACTTAACTCCCACCTTACACGTTGCACCCGGAATGTGCATTTTCACCGCCGGCCGTGTCTCTACATATCGCCGATATAGCTCTGTCTGACGTTCGTATCGTTTTCCGTATCTTTCTATGTCTTCAAGCGTCTCTATCACTTTTTCCGAGATAAAGCGACGATATTTCGGTCACTTTTAAAAACACACGACAATACTCTCAACAGCTCCCCGTCGCTCATGCTACTCCCTACCTTACTATCGCGAAGCTCCTCTAAAAACTCTTCTGCGGCGGCTCGTGTTTCACTACCACTAAATTTTAACCCCCAGGTTCTAACCAGCTTGCTCGCCCTTAACTCATCAGCAAAACTCCTACGGCTTTTATCCCGTCTCCGCACGTTCTCTTCGCTCTCGCAATCAGACGATCGCTCTTCGATATTTTTACGCCCGTTCTTTTTCTCTCATATGTTTGTACTATCATCGCGCCTACGCTTCCTTGATGTCTCCGGCTCACTATCAGAATCGGATGAATAATCCTTACTAGCTCGCGATTTATTAAAGTTGCTTCGCTTATTCTGTATAAATTCACGCTCGCTCTCATTATTCATTCGTACACGGCCCGCCCCACTTTCTCTCACCTTTTTCACGCGCCCTACAATTAATAAATATCGACGAGAGCACGTTCGAGTGTTTATAAACACGCTGTAGTGTAAACACTCGTACGATAAGCTCATTCATTAAAAGCCAGCGGCTGACGTCACACAATTGAGTAAACGGACTCGAGAAGCTACCAGAACATTCCATGACATTCTATGCACCGCAGCGGTGCATCTTCTTTAATTTTCTACTTATAAAACGGTCACCAGTTGCAATTGGCTCGGTTACATTCGAATCCATCATTCTTTATACTTTGGTGGCCGTTCGTCTTATCTTTTTTATGTAAAAACTTTTTCTTATGTAAGAGGAAAGCCAGAGTGGGGAAAGCTGAGCGAAACGATGAGTTCGGATATAAATACCCGTACTCGCGATAAAGTGGCATTCTCAGCTCAGCACTAGAATAGCTCTTAGCTCTCTCTCTAGACTGGCTTTTCTCCCTAGAATCTTTGTATTCATTGGAGATGACTTTTTTAAATAAACAGAGTATTCCTCTCATTTTAACTTTATAAATGTTGTGATCAATGACTATACCATAACAAATAATTTTTAATTGCCACCTCCTCGCATGAAGTCACAAAATATACTTATAAACATTATCAAATTGTTTGACAAATAAATTTATCTAGTTGTTGTTTTTGAAATACTCGGGGACTCTTAGAATTTAAACTCATTAAAAATTCAAAGATTTATCGAGGTCCAAACATTGCTTGACTGGTCAAAGTTGAAAATCTTACAACTTATAATTTTTGAATATTTGTAATTGATTTTGAAGATTTGCTGCTTTTTTTGAAAATTCACCGTTAAAATATCAGTTCAATTGAGATATTACTTTAAATTATCACTTTGGATGTATAAATACATTAATAATTCATAATCATGCATAAAGTACGATAAGTTAACTTTGATTGGTGAATATTTTTGTTTCTTTGTTGTGTACCAGTGTAATCTTTAAATTCAATATATAGAATTTTTAGTGATCAATATAAATTAATAGAAATTAATTGCTAACAATTAATAGTACATTTCGATACAAGTGTGCGAAGTGGGTGATTCTCGCAAAGCTCCGGCGACAAACTACACCCGTGCAATGATTACCTTTTTCGTACACGTGCATCGAACTCTATTTTTTTTAACGCTATGTGTGAAACTTGCCTTTTTGCTTGTTTTACATGCGCGAAGTAAATTGATCTGCGCATGTGCAGCTTTCGCGCACGCCGTGTGTAAAACAGCTACTTCGCGTACGCAAAACAAGCCTGAGAAGGCGAGTTTCGCACACTCCGTTAAAAAATAGTACATTTCAATACAAGTGCGATAAAATGATTTTGCCACAAGTGTGGGTTTCTCGCTTCGCTCGGGCGGCAATCACACTTGTGAAAGAATCATTTTTCGCACGCGTATCAAACATTATTTTTTAACACGGCGTGTGCAAAATTCCGTTTTCACGCACGCTTGCGAAGGTAAGCGTGCGCGAAAACGCATTTCGCACACGGAGTGTGAAAAAATATATTTATCTCTATAGTTATTTATGTTTTTGCAATTATATAATTTGAACTAATAGTTTTGTTACGTTTATATCTGGAGAAAATGAAGAATCGTACAAATCATTTATAAAATAATGATCGACCACTTCGGGATAGACCAAGAGTTAGACGAACATAGCATGAGGAAGTGATTGCGAGAGAAAGACAGCGTAATCAAGTAGCTGAAAGAATGGTAAGACTCAGAGAAAGAACAGAAAGTTCTAGACGAACAGTCAAGGAACAATTAGCTCTTGAAGATAGACTCCGTAATTTAAGATAAGAAAGAGTTATACGATCACGAATACGTTATTGTGAAAGTGAGTGTGATGATGAGGAAGGTGAATTCCATCTTCGTAGATTTCAGAGAAATGCACAAAATCAAAGTTTACAAAGATTGAAAAGGAATAATAGTATACAAATAAGTAATAATATCAATGAAAATTACTTAGGAGAAATGAATATTTTATGTAGACATTGCAGTGCAAAACATTTTTAGGTGAGAAGGTATATAATAAAAGTAATTCATTCAATGACTGTTCCGGTCACGGGTCTGTAGAAGTTGAAAACATTCCAGATTTTCCAAATAGTTTGCATGGTTCTTATAGTTCTTATTTTGAAAATGATCACTTAAAACATTAATAGGATCAGATAGAAAGATTAAGTACGAATTAGAAAAAACTATAAGACAAAACAATATTTTTGCAAATTCTTAAGCAATGATGAAAGAAGAAATTGATCGTGAGCATGAATTAGAAGGAAACAATATCGAGTCTGAATTACAATTAATATTTAGATTCAAACCAGGGTATGACCATAACAGATACAATTTATCAATAGTAAATGAAGTTGCTGCTGTTTTCATTAGTACATCAGATGGTGACATTCCCGAGTCATGCGTTACGATAAAAAATACGAATTCACATATATTACATTCAACAAGTTCTATGGACTCAGTTCTTAAACCTATGGTTTAGCCACTTTTCATGGATCATTAGGTTAGCATAAAAATATAATGAAAAAAATAGTAATAGTAATAGAAATGCAGAAATAAATGATGGCAATGACGAACAATACGAACAAGGTCGTCGAGTAACAAGATGTTCTTATATTAAATACAGAATAAGTATTAGACATGACGTATTGAATGCATTTTTATTTGGTCGTAGTTTATTTCAACAGTGGATCGTAGATAGTTATGTTAAAGTAGAAAGGGATCGGATATAATATGTTCGTAATAATAAGAAACTGCTTTGTATTGAATCGTATCAAGGTTTAGTTGATCTTTTAGATAATAGTACAAATGGTATGAATTGTCAAGTAGGAAAAATGATAATTTTACCATCTACTTTCATCGGTTCTCCTAGATATATAATGTAAAATTATCGAGATGCTATGGCTAGAGTTCGTAGTAAAAGAAAATCTGATTTGTTCATAACGATGTTAATAAATTTTTTATTTTTTCTAAATTTTTTGGATGAGAACATTTGTCAGAAAGTAAAATCGCATGGTCGGTTAGGTTATAAACAATATTTCTTTTTTGCTGAATTGGATGTTTCGAAGAAAAATTGATAACTCTACTTGAAGCGGCTGGTTTTTTATACTAGTTTGTCATAATTCTATTGCCATTTTTAATTAATGACATGTCTAAAAAGCTAATCATATTGTTAACTTTCAATTCATAAGTAAATTGCAAACTATCATAATGTAAGTTGAACGTGTTTAGAACCGGATCCAAATGTTCTCTTTTTATGGACATGATAGTGCGGTCAACATATCTATAATAAAACACTAGTGCATAATTATGGTTATCATTCAACGTTCGTAGACAAGTTTTGTCTAAATCATCCATCACAATATCAGCAAGCAGCAGAGAAATTGGAGACCCCATTGGTGTCCCGTATATTTGTTTGTCATTTGACATTGAGATTTCGTTAACAAACGATATTATGTTTATTAAAGCCTATAAAGTCATCGTGACGGTTTTCCTGAATAAATCTGTTTACAATTCAAAAATGAACGAACACCAAGAAATACTAAAAAACCTAAATAATAATGAGTTTTTTATCGTATAAATGCCATAACAATCAATTAACTCTTATCAATACGACTTTAGCTAAATCTTATGGACTACCAAAAATACACAAGGAAAATGCACTACTACGTCCAATTATATCTCTAGTAAACAGTTCCACACATCTCTTAGCCAAAATAATTTATCAAGAATTAAAGGAGTCAATAAAACTGTCCGATTCACATATTAATAACTTCGTCACAATATCTAGCCTCGTGCTCCCGGGGACGCGTACCGGCGCCATGTTATGTAGCACCGGCAGGAGCAGAGGCGCCACATACACACACAGTCGTGCACCGTGGCACTCGCGCGGGTGAGGAAAGGGTCGCGAGAGAGCGAGAGTGAGAGAGCGTGAGAGGGGGCAACCGCGCGAACTGGGAGGCCGCGCGACGCGGGAAGAGCCATCGTAGACTGCGCGTCGAGAGAGAGAGGGGAACGCGGCGAGCCAGCAGGAGAGGGACGAGCGCGCACGGCACGAGAGATCGCTGGTACTACCGAGTCACGTGCGCCGAGTACCACACGCACCGGTAAGAGTAGGGAGCGCGGCGCGAGGGGAGCGCGCGGGTAGAGAAGGAGAGACCGCGCGAACTACGCTCGGTCACGGAGTACATGGCGCGTAAGAAGAGAGACTCATGCGCGTAAATGAGTATGTAGAGGCACTCGGAAAAGTATTGGCGCGGGCATCGCAGGATGACTTGCGATCGTTCATAAGGATCGAAGGTGATGAGCTAAGGGAGATCGCAACGATCGCTGTTATACTTATCAACCTTCAAGGGAAACAGATTTATTGAAAATTAATGTGAATTCGCTGGGTTAAAAAGATACCTCGATTTAAAGTTATAAAACAAGACACATCATTTTTGTGTTTAAAAAAAGGACACCTCGCTTTGAAGTTCAAAAACAAGACACGTCGTTTTGAGTTTCAAAAAAATGACACCTGGTTTTGAAGTTGTAAAATAAGACACGTCGTTTTGAGATTCAAAAAAATGACAGGACCGAAAAATTTTTTTTTCTTTAATTATTAAGTTGGCAGTCCTGTTCAAATATTTAAATGGCCACATCTTTTCAACGGATTTATGGATTTTAAAATTATGCAACTCATTTTATCAGTTTTTAAAAACTTAAGATGGCTATAGAATTTTTATTTCGAAGTTAGAAGAAGTGTATTTTAAAGCTATTTTAAAGGTAAGATTTAAAACAATATGAGTACGTAACAAGAGAAAATCCGAAAAAAGGATTAACAATAAAAAAATTCAATTTACACAAGTTTTTGCAATAATTCAAGTTATCACAAAAAATTAGAATTGAAACAAAAAGAATTTTATAAAAACAAAAATCAACAACTTTTTATTACAGAATTTTGGACAATAAATTATAATTTATTACGCAAGATTTTCTCACTTCGAAATAAAAATTCTATAGCCATCTTAAGTTTTTAAAAACTGATAAAATGAGTTGCATAACTTTAAAATCCATAAATCCGTTCAAAAGATGTGGCCATTTAAATATTTGAGCAGGACTGCCAACTTAAAAATTTTTCCCTCGTGTCATTTTTTTGAATCTCAAAACGACGTGTCTTATTTTACAACTTCAAAACGAGGTGTCATTTTTTACAACTTCAAAACGAGGTGTCATTTTTTTGAAACTCAAAAATGATGTGTCTTGTTTTATAACTTTAAATCGAGGTATCTTTTTATTCCACTAACCCAGCGAATTATTCTACAAGCCGGGGTAAGTGCGATTGTGAGAGATCGGTGTAAGTGTTAGCGCGGTAAGAAAGTGTTGTTAGGATCGAGGTTTTGGGGTCGAGGCATTATCTTTTCAGGTCCACCCTGGTTATTCCAGCGAGGAAATTCGAGGAGTTATCCCCTTTATCGTGCCTTTGTTTCGGGTCCACCGAGCAAGGAGAGGAGGCGAGGTGCAGTGCCTGGGCACAACTACTATTCTTACCGGAAAATAACTTTCTTTTCTGTTCTTAAATAAATTTTATTAATTCATATTAAGTCGTGAGAGTTTCATTTGCGAGTGTTTGTGTGCGAGTCCTGTGTTGTGAATTAATTCAGTGTAATAGGTATCATCAGCGTTGCTTCAGGAAGACATCGGAGGTAGTCGGGTCGCTGAGGTTGTTGCTAAATCTGAACTCCCTTTTTTGAGAACGAATCTCTGGTCGAGCAGAGGATAGTGATGGAGTGACAGCTAGGTCATTAGAAGATTTTTGGCCACGGGTAGCAAGTCACAATATCACAATATGTTGTCGACACAATCGTGTGCATAAAAAGAGAACATTTGGATCCGGTTTTAAACACGTTCAACGCATAGTATGATAGTTTACAATTTACTTATAAATTGGAAGTTAACCATATGATTAGCTTTTTAGACATGTCATTAATTAAAAATGGCAATAGAATTATGACAAACTAGTACCAAAAACCAGCCACTTCAAGTAAAGTTATCAATTTTTCTTCGAAACATCTAATTCAGCAAAAAAGAAATATTGCTTATAACGTAACCGACCGTGCAATTTTACTTTTTGACAAATGTTTTCATCCAAAAAATTTAGAAAGAATAAAAAATTTGTTGCAAACAAAATACCAAAAAACCGAAAAAATTTCTCAAATTTAAATTAAAAACGAATTATAATAAGACTCTATTAAAACCCATATATCAAAAAATGCCAAAAATACTGTTACCTTTCACCATCAATTACGAAAAAATGTCTTTGATTTTAAAAACATTTGGCATTTCCACAATCCCTATTGTTAAAAAAAGCCTGGATTCTATCATAAAATTAGGTAAAGATAAGTAGGAAAAATGGGATCAAAGGGTATAGTATTCAAATTCACGTGCAATAATGATCCAGTATCTTATATCGGAGAAACGAAACGGTCTTTAAACACTAGAATCAATGAACCTAGAAACAACAAAGATATTGAATCGTTCGAACGCGTTCACGAGAATAAGTTTAATCATAAATTTTACTGGGATGGCACAAAAATTATAGATATTGAACATAATTACAAAAAAAGACTTATTTCTAAAATGATACATATAAAATAATATAGACACAGCATAAACAAGAAGGAGGACATTAATATCACTCAGCCGTATTTATTTTCCTCTGTTATCAAAATTTAAATAGCCAGCGCTGTACAGGTTGTTATTGTTATTTTCTGACTTTAAACCCATCCCCCTTTTTTGTTTAGCACCGAGCATATATAAAATGTGAAAATCTAACTTTATTTTCTATTGACTGTCAAATTCATTATGAATCTGCATCATTAAACGAGTTTTGTCGACTCGTTAAACGGTAAATGTTTCTCTGTCGGTTATACTATTAAGTTGATTTACGTTTAAAGTTTGTAATCTTGCTGTTATTAAATAAAATTTAGCCTGAATAGGTTTACAGACCAAGCTATCGAATCGTCGCTCTCGGTTACAAGGAAAAAAATTTGCTTTTTTTTTATATATACCCAGCACCATGCAGATCCAGAAAATATACCAAACTTTATTAAAAATTTAGTTATCAATGAAATTTTAGGTAACTAAATTTGAAAGTTTAATTATTAATTAAATATAATGTAATTAAGAATTAAAATTTAGATCAATTAGATTTTATTTAATTGATAACTAATTTTTAATTATCAATTACGTAACTAAAAATGTAAATTTAGTTGTCAATGAGATTTTAGTTAACTAAGTTTTGAAGTTTTATTATTAATCAATTAAATACAATGTAATTAAGGCGGTCTTATACCTAATGGCCCCTGAGGCCATAAATAACTGAAAAAATGATTTGAAAGATTATTGTACAATAAAGATACACAAAAAAGAATAAAAACCACTTTTTTATTCGTTTTTGTGATGAAAAAAATACTTATTTCAAAAATTTCAAAAATTCAGAGCAACCTACCATAGAGGAGCATATAACAAGTAAATTCCACTTTATTTCATGAAAATCCATCAATCGGTCTCCAAGAAAAACAACGCAGAAGTCCAAAATGTCAAAGTTTCAGAAAAGAGCCTTGAAAAAATATTACAAGAAGAGATATGACTTACCATTGTTTTGTATTAGCACGTACGGATCCTCGAGCTGTCAAACAGTGCAGGCAGTAGTAACTTTCAATCAAAAACTAAGAGACTTGTTCAATTGGTTGAATATCTGTAAAGAATAAATTATGTTAAATCAGTTGACACAATAAGGCATGCTGCTATGATAAAAATATTGAAAAATCACAAAAAACATATATTTATATACAAAGGAAATAGTAATTCAAAAATCTATTTCAATGTTATAAAAGAAAATCAAAAAAGAAATAGGAATTAAAAACATAATGCATGAAATATATGAAACAATGTTTTGGATACACAAGAAAAATTTAATAATGCTCTTTATTTATGAAAGAACGCTAAACTGAGAAGAAAGTGTAATGAATATGCAAACTTACTACTCAAGAGCTATCACAGCTTGACTCTGAGAGCTACAGCTACAGCTCTTTACCACTTGAATACTTTTCAAATCCGATGATGAGCCTCATGCAATCATTGTCTAGGTGTCATCTAACAATGATTATTGCTGTAAATCTGGAAAAAAATTTACTCAAAGTATCTATTCTTTCTACGAATATAATATTTATTTAGTTAATTTCTATTAATTTAATATATTCAGGTAATTGAAATTTTTAGCTCAGACAACGTGTAACTTTATTTGAGTGAATGTCTATTTTGCGAATAAACAACAAATCTAGCGTTAAACACACTTACAATGAAAGCACATGTGGGCGCACTGAGCAGCCGACACTGACAGTTGACTTCTCACTGAAGTTCTAAGTTTTTATTCTCAAGCAGCGATCATGGCGTATGGCAATGTTTCGTGGCGCCTTGAAGGCTGAAGCGGCGGTTCTCACACTTTCGTACCAGCTGAGCCCGCAATTTGAATTCGCGAATTGCATTTAAAATTTTTGTATGTGTTTAGATTATGTATACATTGTAACGGGCTACTTACCAGGCCGATTCTGGATAGCCGGGTTACGCTGCTACGGCTAGTGTAGATGTACAAGAGTTGCAAAAATATACTATATTCTTAAATTACATGAAATGCATATTTTATATGAGCACATGCAAGG
>JAWWEQ010026851.1:0-25045 GCA_035583055.1 Torymus tubicola | reverse complement strand
GTTGCTTAACTTTAAACTATCATAACTTCGGATATATTTAATATTTTTCAATTCTGGAAAAAGCAACGTAAAGCTTGTAATCTCTAATTTTATTTTCTTTTTTACAATTATATATGAGGCTTTTCTAACTTAACCAATAAACAAATAAAACAGAGCATGTTTTTCTGTATTCCTTTTAAATACAGCTAGATCTGGCAATAACTCTAGTTTATCAAAGCTTTACGGTCTAATATTCTAGCATTCTTCATATTTTAGCATCTAAAAACATACCTCAAAGTTTGAGCAAAATCCGTGATCAGGAATCCGTGACCTCTCCTAATCAGAGTTAACTTGCTTTATTGTTACTATTATGGGATAGTGGTCCTACCTGCAATACAGGTAGTCTAGAGTGTGCCACTCAATATTGTTGTGGCGATATCTCCGCTTGTGAGTGTAAGGTCTATAGCGCTAGTTTTGCCGGTGATTACGTTGAAGTATGTGGGATCCGTATTATTTAGTAGCATACGGTTATTGTCAACTATTATATCTTCTACGATTTTTCCTTTTTTGTCATTTTTTATGAATCCCCACAAGGTGTTATAGCTGTTAAAGTCACCGACCAAAATAAATGGTGGAGGTAGTTGTTCTATAAGATTTTTTAGTTCATTTTTATTGATTTCGTACTTGTTACTTAGATAAATACTACATACGGTTGTTATTTTATTGTTTGCCATTACTTTGGCTGCAACTGCCTCTATATTTGTTTCGAGAGTGAGCTTTTGGCTGTAAAATTTGTTTCTAACTAGTATGCTAGTTCGACCACTAGCGTTCAAGCAGTCGATGCGAATCTTACTGCAGCAATTGTAATTTTTTATTTTAATTGTTTGTTTTTCTTTAAGATTTGTTTCTTGCAGGCAAACTATATCTAGATTTTCTTTGTTGATGAGTTCTTGTTGTTGTTCATATTGGCTATATAGCCTGTTAATGTTCCATTGCATTAATTTTGCCATGAGCAGTTGAGTTTTATAATTCTTCGGTATCTGAATTTACTGGGGTTATTTCGGGTGTGAGGTTTAGACTTAGTTTCTTGATACTGTTGAGTAGTCATGTGCATCTGTTTTTAATACTACTGTTTCGTACATTTTGGTAAACATCTGTTTTAATAAATGTGGTTAAATGCTTCTAAATCGCTTGTGTAGTTAATTATTATATCTACAGGGTTTCTATTGTTTTGTGTGTTCTCTAATAAACTCTTAAATTATTCGTAGTTTAGTAGAGTATGTATTTGCAGTATTGAGGTATTCTTTTATTGAGATTAGTTGCCTGTCTAATTTGTCTGGTTCAGTAGTACTATCATTTTTGGGGGATAGTCTGTAGTATTATTTTCATGATCTTCGTTATTTTTGTCGTCGTCAATTGTAATTTCACGTTTGCCTCTTTTGTTCATGCGCTTTGATGAGATTTTTTGGAATTGTTTTTCCTCTTCGTTTTGTGTTATTTATGATTCGTTTGAGCTGATTAACGAGTTAGTTCTCTTGTTATCAATTACCGTATCCATTTGATAAGACAGTGATTGTGTTTGATGTATATTCCCTATAGTTTGTTATGGCTGTGTATTTGTAATTGAGGGATTTTCAGTGTTATGATTTACAGTATGAGGTGCAGTTTGTACGTCTATGGGCTGAGTGTTCACGTTTGTCTGTGTAACTAAACTGTTGGTATGAGTCTTTTGTATTTCCGATGTCGTCATGCTTGCATGTTTGTTAGGTATTTGTGAGAAGTTTTGTATATTAAGGCTTAAATCGGGACATACTTTAGATATATATGACCAATTTACTTGCGTATGAAACATGCTGCCGAGTCAGCTAGAAGTTGTTACATAGGTCCAATATATTGTATTTTCATACATCAGCTGCAGTGTTTCGGGCAGTAGTTGTTTGTCCACTTCTTTAATAAAAAACTTTCGGCGAAAAGACATGATGTGCGATCTTCCTGGTTTGCTCGAACTGGCTCGAATTTCGTTTATGTTTGAAACGATTGTAATACCTTTTGCATTTAGGACTTCAATTAAAATGTCATTTGGGATGATTGGCTGTATATTAGAGATCACAACTCTTTTGTTATTATTTATTAGAGGTCTGATTGCTAGTGAATGATCTCTGATTTTTATTACTTTATTTCTTATAAATTCTACATGCTCCTTGCCATTTAAGTAAATACATACTCTACTTCCTGAGATTTTTTATATATATTTTACATTACTTAGACTTAGTAGGTGTTCTATTCCATATAGACAGTCATCAATTGTTAGGCTTTCCATTGAGTCGATGATAATGGAATGTTTAAAAATGATAATACATGTTTAAAAAGTATGATATCCATACGAAATTCTGAGACAGCTTTGTGAATTGCGCGTTTAAAATATCGGATAGCAAATGTGCTTAATAACAAGATAGTCTTCCATTGGTATTACATATGGTCTGATACAAAAATACGTTGCGACCAGCTTTATGCGATTGTCATTAATGCATTAACTGAGAGAAATGATATAATAAAAATTACTATCTTAAATAGGATAGGTATGACATATTTGAAAAATCAAAAAAATTACTATATTACATAGTAAAAATTACTATATTACATGCAAATTTTTATTATGTATATAGCATTTATTACTATGTAATATAGTAATTTTTTTGATTTTTCAAATATGTCACACCTTTCCTATGTAATATAGTAATTTTTATTATATCATTTCAACTAAAAACGAATTTTCGAAGTATTACGCCCAAAAAATTTTTTTTCAAAATTTTAATTTCTCTCGCATTATTAGATTTTTGAACGAGTCATCTACGGAGTAGGACTGTCACCTATTCATGACTAGACAAAGGTGTGCTATCATTTGTGATTGAATTCGATGAATTCTTCCATATGATAATGTGAGCACAAGGCTCCGTTCATATGTACAGACATACATACCTGCTAAAAATGGCCTTCTCTTCGGTGGAAAACACTTATTATGCACAGATTATTGGGCTGTTATAATTTACCCTCTAGTAAAAATATAAGGCTAACTATTGAGAATCAGTCATGTCCAAGGATAAACGATTTTTTAAAGTTCACACGTCAAACTACAGCATTATAAAATATGTTATCAAATTCAATCAAAAATATTTATTATAATTAATGGCACAATGATTTATCTTTCAATTGCTTTAATATCGTATTTTATAACAGAAATGTTTCGTTATCATAAGAATTAAGTTATTGAGATAATTTTATCAACGTGATTTCTTGCTAATCAGTTTTTGTCCCTCAGTTAGTCATCTACACGGGCTACTATTTAAATACAAATCCCTGACTCGTGCTAATTATTTACAAGTATCGGATTGAACAGTATACTTCGATTACCAGTAGCCATGGCTTTCAAAAAACTCAGCTCATCCAACATTTTTGTTTTCGCTCTGCTATTATTGTGCTCAGTACAAACAGGTGAGTAGTTTTTCATTAATTTTATGTAAACTTATTATAAATTTGTATTACTTTGATCACTAAAGACAAAAAATGATAGACAATTATTTTAAATGTTAATTCCCTGAATTCAATTTATTTTATTGACCAAATAATAAAAAAACATTCTGCAAAGTTATCTTTTCTCTATCTCGCTATCTTTTTTGTTTTTTTACTTTTCTATCGGCTTAAAATCTTTAAACTGATGCACAGAATAAAGAACCTGTAAGAACAATACTGTTATTCGGAGAATTCAAAATTAAATAAAAGGATTGGGTTAATACATGGAAAACTTGTAAAAATATTGATTCAAAATCATCGTCTGTTCAAAACTGAGATTCACTACTTCTATGAATTTAGCTTGGGGAGAAATTTATATTAATTATTTTACTATATTTTTCATTTAGTAAGCTTAGCAAATTTTATTCTATTTCATTCTGCTGAGCCTATTTGTATTTTTTAGTATTTTATGAATTGTAAAAACTAGTTATATCTGACTATATTTATCCACGTGTTTTGATTCAATTTTACCCATGGAGTCATTACTAAAATCGCGCAATATTACTTTATTTCGTTTCAGCTCTTTCGACAAAATGCTATCAGTGCTCATCTTTTTCGGATGAAAGATGCAGAACGAATCCAGAAGACGCAGACTTCGTCATGGAGTGTCCATCGATAGATACACCTAATCCTTTACTAAACCACATTCCAAGTTTCAAGAACATTGCTATGAGTGAGACCGATGGTAAAATCGGGATGGTGTGCGTTACCATTAATTACGGTACGTATTACGGAAAATTAAATTATTTACCCCTGTTAAATAACAAAGATAACCATTTATACTAAAACGCTTTTGTTCTGGAATTTTAGCATTCGTAGGTGTTGAGGCTACTGACAGAGGATGCGTTCCGGAATTTCTCACATGTGAAGAAATTAAAAGACTTAGTGGCAAAGACTTTCAAATTCATTTTTGCGAATCCTGTGCGACTGACAAGTGTAACTCACACAAATTTGATCCAATTTCAAGAATTTAATTTTCTCTTTAATTATAAACCTTTCTATGCAATTCGCATATACTTACTTTAGTAATAAATAAAATTATAAGTGCATTATAAATTGCTGTTTCATTTATATTTGAAAAGTTAGGATAATGTAAAAATTTGGAACATTAGTTTTTGTAATGTTGACAGGTAGAATTTTTTCGTAAAAACTGCTGTGAAATTCACGAGAAAAATTGTTTATAGATGCATAGAATGGAAGAAAATTATTCATTGCTTTAGTTGGACTCCCGATAAAAATTGAAATGTAGTTACAGTGATATACTTCGATATAAAATGTAACTCAAGAGTTAACAATATAAATGAATATACTGCACATTAATAGCAATCGCATAAAGCTGGTCGCAACGTGTTTTTGCATCTGAACATATGCAACAGAATCGGAAAACTACATTATTAGATGTAAAATATCTTTTAGAGTTAGGAATAAGATTATTTTGAAGTTAAACATAGCATTCTACGTGTGTAGCAGTTACCCAAAACTCATGCTGTCGATGAGGATGAAATCGTACATAAATAGGTATACGTACTGATTTACGCCTGATTGCGTAAATTTCACTATATGGAATCGCATTTTTTCACTTCAGTGTGATGCGTTTACTTATATCAGTGAAAGCCGTATTATGTCTTATATTGTGTCTCATCGCAGGCAATTTCCGTATTTTTTGTGATTTTGAACACAAGTCAAAACAAACAAACAAAATAAAATACAATGATTATTTATTTTTTTTATTTATTTATTTAAAGTCGCATCCCCCAGAGGGTATTAGCGACACTTGAGTGTATATAGTTACTGCGGATTACATAGAATATTTACAGTCTGTGCAATAATTATTTTTCTATTTACAAAAGGAAACATGTTAACTTGATTATTTTTTGTCAGTCTTTTTTATTATTCAAAATTATTTTGAGGTTGGACTGTAAATTATACTTGATGCGTTCACTCTGATATCTTGGACAAATGAGAAGAATGTGTTCAATGTTGTTAGGAACGTTGCAGATAATGCACTGTGGTGGGTGTTCATTCTTAAGTATATATTCGTGAGTAGTTTCCGAATGTCCAATTCTAATTCTAGATATAATGATTTAGTCTTGTCTTTTAAGGATTAGTGCTGGATTCGGTGAGAAGACGTTGGTTTTGATCTTTTTAAGATAACTTTTGTTAGTGTCCTTTTTCCATTCTAAGTTCCATTCTTGGCGTATTTTTCTTTTGATAAGTCTAATTCCGTCTTCTTTGCTAATTTTTTGTATAGAGTGGTGATACTTTAGGTTGCTAGCAGCTTTCGCAAGATTTTAAGTAGTGTATTATTTGGTTTGTATGTGAGCGGTTATTTTTGTTGTGTTTTAATCTACTTATTAGTAATGCCGAATCAACATGGATTATTGTTTTACGATTATTTTCGGTTTTTTCGATTGTATGTAGAATATGTGTTTCTAAGGCTGATTGTATGTCATACCATATAGGAAATTTCAGTAAGTAGCTCTCTCTGTTTGGTAGAAGCGTTGCAGTTCCAATCGTATGAGTATTTGAGTACGTTGAGATATATATATGATTATAATCTAAATGGCTATTTATAAAATTATCGAAGTTGTCTTCGATTTTCCCTACGTTTTTTGAAAAATTGTTGTTCTGAGGGTTTCCAATGACATGCTTTGTTTTGAATTGCTGGGTAAAAATTCTTTGCTGAGATATTAAATGAGTTCAAGTAGTTTAAGGCCCTACGATGGAAAGGGTATATATTGTTATGTTTATCAGGATGTTTTCTTCTTTTCTTTTCTGAGAAGAGAGTATACTTGATTCATTGGCGAGTGTAGAATTTTGAAAGTGTATTTTTATATGAGTTGTTTTCTTCTCAGTTGCAGAGGAATGACGTTGCATTCGGTCAGTAGGCTATTTACTGGACTTGTTCGGAAAACTCCGATTGCGATCCTCAAACTTGAATTTAGTATGATATCCAATTTCTTTTTTACTGAATCTGTTGCTGAGTCGTATACGATACAGTCGTAATCAATTTTCGATTGTAGTACGGACTTATAGGTATTTAACAATACCGTCATATCTGCTCCCCAGTTTTTTGCTGATAATACTTTCAGTATGTTTAGTCTACGTATGCACTGATTTTTAAGGTAATTAATATAGGCATTCCAGATAAGTTTTTTATCAAATATAAGGCCTAGTATTTTCACTTCTTTCGCAGTTTTAATGCTCTTGTTGTTGATGTGTAGGTTTAGTATATGCGATTGATTTCTTTTCCTTTCAAATACAATTGCTTGGGTTTTGCTTGTCGAAAATTTGAAACCTGTGACTTTAGCATATTCTGATAATTTATCCAAGGTATGTTGCATTAGTTTTCCGCTTGATTTTAAATTTTTATCTTTGACAAATAGAGTCACATCGTCAGCGAAGACTGTTGATAAAACTGGTGAAGTGATCTGATTAAAAATGTCGTTTATGGCCAGGAGGAAAAGGGTTACACTAATGACTGATCCCTGTGGGATTCCATTTGCAATGCAAACGGATTCAGAGTACGTGTTATTTACTCTGGCTTTTATCAGTCTGTGTTTTAAAAAATTTTTGATGAAAAAGTAGAAGTTACCATTTATTTGGAGATCTTGGAGTATTCGTAGTAATCTTTGTCTCCACCGATAATATAAATACGTCTGTTCGCGTCGAATTCCAGAAGTAGACTCACAATCATTATTATATCTCAATGTATACAACAATTTTTGAAGGTAGTCGCACTAAAAAAATTTCGAAAAAATCTAATTTTTTATTGAGTTTTTTTAAAATTATGTTTATTATTATAAAGAATTCAATTCAATTTTTCAAGAATTTGATTCAATTTAACCTAGCAGTAATCACTAATACAAGTCATTAATCGGGCAATATTACGTTTCAGCTCTTTCGATAAAATGCTATCTATGCATATCTTTCTTAGATAAATGATGCAGGACAAATCCAGAAGACAGAGACTTTGCTATCGAGTGTCCATCGCTGTATAAACCTAATCCTTTATTGAACTACATCCCAAGTTTCAAAGGTACATATAGTACATAACTCTTTTATAACCATTCCTACTTCTCAATGACTCATTCGCTAAAAATATTCAGTTATTTTACAATTATTTTAGGAATCAAGAACATTGAAATGAATGAATTTGATGGTAAATACGACATGTAATGCGCTACCGTTAATTACTGTACATATTACGTTAAATTAAATTATTTGGACATACGTTGTAAATATTTAATACATTCCGAAGCGATTGATGTATTTTTGAGTACAAAATTAATTAAAATCCAAAGAAAACACCACACTTTTTGTATAAAACTGCGTATTATTTATGATTTTCTTGATTTTTGGTTATTTAATAAGTTTCAAAGTTTTTTAATCAATATTTTATGCATGTATATATTATATGTTACTAATAAAGTGATAGTGTGGAGGTACTATAGCCATGATTATACTCGATTATATCAGATTATCGTCCTTTATTTTGGTACGAACTGATGCCTCTCTAGAACAACAGTCCTTTGTTTTCGGCATTGCTGCTATATGAAAATCGAGCGACGCCTGCTCTCTTAATTTTTCGCTGCGCTAGTGTAGTACGAAAAAATAATAAATAGCAGGCGTCCGCTGGTTTAGGGCTCCAGTTCTCCTAAGTTCGGGAGCGCTGCTGCGCGAAACAAACGGTATGCGTCTGCTATATCTCGTAAAGCCGCAGCGTATATTTATAATCTGATATAATCGAGTATAATCATGGCTATAGTACCTCCACACTATCACTGTATTAGTAACATATAATATGTACATGCATAAAATATTGATTAAAAAACTTTGAAACTTATTATATAACCAAAAATCAAGAAAATCATAAATAATACGCACTTTTATACAAAAAGTGAGGTGTTTTCGTTGGATTTTAATTGATTTCGTACTCAAAAACACATCAATCGTATCGGAATGTATTAAATATTTACAACGTATGTCCAAAAGTAATATATCTGTTTATTTAAGAGACAGTAAAATAGGATTTTTCGCATTTTTGAGTACGGCCCACCATTCGGAAAAATCTGAAAAAATTCTAGTACTTTTAGTATTTAGTATTTATTAAACCAGAACAAAATTACATAAAGTAAGTCCTCAGAGGTAGATATAAACTACCTGTACAAGGACTGGCACATTGATACTTAAAACTACTTATATATTACTGCTTATATACTAGGTATTAAATATTTAAATTGCATAAAAGTTAGATATTTAATATTTGTTAATAAACTTTTAAGACTTAATGCAACAAATGATATTTATACATTTAAGTTTATTATACATATTTTATAGCACGGTGTGGCCTAAGCCCGCACTTAAGTCACGCCTATCCGTGACCGAGCAGGCCACTATTGCACCGCGAGGTTAGCGCACGAGCGCAGCGAGTGTGATATGCGTGACGGCGAGCTTGTGCAGGACGTGCTATAAAATTCTATATGATACTCGTGACTTAAGTAACCCATTATTGTACGGCGTAAAATTAGCACCCGAGCGCAGCAAGGTACATGTATCGTAATATACTATTTTTAACTTACTCTTTAATACGTGCTTCCTATTAATTCCTTTGCTATAGAGTTTTTTTAGTTCATTTGATAAACAATTGAATGTTTTAATTGCTACCCTAAAACTGTTTTATCACAAACAGCCTTTTGTATTTTTGGCAATTGGATACTTTTGGATCGCGTTATAGATGTGTTTTTTTTCATAAATTCCTTTTAACTCTGAATAGTGCTAAACTATAGACTCTAAAGTAACAACTTGTCTTATATTTAACGGTATATTACTCATGAAGGAGTTTTTCTGTATAATTTTTAATATTCTTGATTATATATTATGCAATAATTTCATGGTATCTTTGTAGACCCCTCCCCATGCAATAATACCATAATTTATATGACTATGGAAAAAGGCATAATACACGATCATTAGTGATTTTATGTCCATACAATTTTTTACTTTGGCAAAAATAAAAATTAGGTATTTAGTTTTGTTTAGGATATTATAAATATGTTGATCCCATTTCATGTTATATCAAAAATTATTCCAAAATACTTGCAATTTGAAACTCTTTTAATTTCTTGCTTATGTATTTCAATTTTAATGCTTTTTGGCACACTGTCACAATAATTACCAAAGGTCATAAAAACTGTTTTACTCGTATTTAATGATAGTTAGTTCACTGCTAGCCAATTAGCTATTTTGTCTAAGAAATTGTTCATTTTATTCTGACCAAGCGTCGTCACCTGAAATGACAGCAGTGTCATCCGCATATATGAGAGGATTGCATCACTCGGCATATCTAACAATAAATCATTAATGTATAGTATAAATAACAGTGGTTCAAGTATTGTTCCTTGTGGATCTTCCGTTTTTATTACTTTTTTGGTACTACTTTTATCGTCTAATCTTACTGTTTGATTTTTATTTGAAAGATAGCTTCATTAAGTCTAGTGTTTTACCCCTTATTCCATGACAATCAAGTTTTTCTAGTACAATTTTATGGTTGACAGTGTCAAAAGCCTTTGCAAGATCCAAAAAGGTGATTATTAACGATTTACTCTTATCTAATTGTAAGTGTTTATACATTGTATCTGTAATTATATTAAGTGCATCAGTCGTACCTTTGCTCTTATAACGAAACCATATTAGTGAGATAGGCCTGCAATTGGATATATTTGATTTATCACCCGCTTTGTATATAGGTACAATTTCAGCACTTTTTAGGGCATCGGGCCATATCGCATATTCAATTGACGATCGATTAAATATGTGCCCTAATGATTCTAAGACATATGGAGCAATTATTTTTAAAGTTTTGACATACCATCAATACCTCCTGCTTTTTCTTTAAGGTTTTGTATTATTTTACCTATTTCGACAGTATTAGTAGGACAAATAAAAATTGTCTTTTGATTTCTTGCAATGGCTTTTGTGCTACCTTTTACAGGTTGTTTGATATTTTTACTTAAGTTTTCAATCTTTTCTTTGTCCGAGATTTTTTGTTTATTTATACAAATGTGCTGAATTGACTTATTACTTTGATTTTCCTAACTTATTATTAATTATTTCCCACAATTTGATTTGAAAAAAATATTGTCAATACACGTACCACCGTAGCCGTCTTTTGCCGATCTGGTTATACCTAAGAAACATGGAATATATTCTTTTTCATTAAAATTATTTAGAAATTCCGAGCTAGCGTTATCGTCATGCATAATGTCTCTGTTAAAATTGCCAATGACCATATGATTTTTAATATTTTTGTTGCTATCAATATATTTTTTAATTGATTGAATGTATTCCAGTTTCTTAATACTATTGCATCTATACGATGCAGAAATTCGAAGAGTTTCACTATTGTCTATAAGTATATCTGTACAAATAATATTTAGTCTATCGATAACAATAGTTTCCGTATTTTCTATAATATCTTCTCTAATATACATGAAAACGCCATCCGCTTTATTTATGTTACCTTCGTTGTATCGTAATTTGTATCCAGGAAGATTAAAAAGAACAGTGGGCTCAAGCGTCTACGTTTCCGTGCATATTATTACATCCGGTTTGGTGATAGTTCTATTTATTAGTAATTCGAGCTTCTCAAGATTTTTACTTAATTATAGGGTATAAAAGTTGTATTTTTTTCAGGAAAAAATTCAAACATCACTACATTCTTTTTCTTTTTGTATAACATTTTCAATGTCCTTATCGAAATTGTATCCATACACTTCGATAAGCTACTGTTGAGCTTGGTGCAAGGCTGTTGATTTTGGCTGCACGTAGCGGACTGGTGCTTCCAAGGATTGAGTCTCTTGATATGGTTAGCGTTCCCATTTCTTGAAGTTTCTTGTCACTCCCGCTGCATTCATTTTCTGGGTTACCTGTTGTGCTTGCTCTATTTGTCCTATGTGGGTACCTGTTAAAATTTTTTACTTTACCGATGTGCTTTGGTATATCAGGCCGAATTAAATATTCAGTTGAATTTAAAAAAATTTTGATCTTATTTTTGAATATTTCACATGCTTCGGTGTCTGTTGCCATGTGATTTGTGTTGTAGTTGTTCCTGAATCTTCTGTTGCTGTAATTACAGTTCACATAACATTTCATATTTTCTTCTGTGCAGTTTTTTGTTAAGTGCTTCCCAGTACAAATCAGACAGGTTGACTCATTTTTGCATTTGCCTACATTATGGCCGAAACCCCCACATTTCTGACCCGGTTTAACGTTTATGACATCATAAATTCTACAGCTTTGGAACCCAACAAAGAATTTATTTTTACTTACTTTGATATGATTGTGTAATTTAGGAATTACCTCCATGACTGCTGTTTGTTTTCCACTTTTGTTGGCCTCGGATAAGTACATGATTTTGCCTTTGGAATCAAATTTCACAAAATTCCTAGTGTTTATGTCACTTTCAAGATCTCTTTGGTTCAGTTCAAACAAGTTATCTATTCCAATTATTTTAACGATTGGCTTATTGAGTTCTTTCATAACTTTACACATATTCAGCTCTGCGCTTAAGTATTTTTCTGTTGTCGCTGCACTCTCTAAGCTCGAGCAGTAGATAGTAATTTCATCCTTGCTTTTATCCATTACTTTTTTCGCCTGTACTGTTTTTTCTTTTGTTAAGTAATAAAGTACTTTTTCTTTTATATTTGTTTTATTTTGTGTGTTTGTTCGTTTTATAACTATTTTTGGTATCTTCTTGGGTTACGGTATTATTTGTTGTACAGTTACAGCCTGAGCATACGATTTATTGTTTGAATTTGTAGTCTCCTTTTTTTCTTTTTTTATTAGTTCTTCGGGTAACGAATTTTTGCTTTTTAATTCATTGTTTAAATCCTCAATATTTAAGCACGTTTTAAACAGCTTTTGATTGTACGAAATATTTATCTTTTTAACTTCAAGTTTAAGCAGGTATGCATTCGTTATTTTATTAAATGCCTTCGAGATAGCGATTGTGAACATGCCAGTTTTGTTTCTTGCTTCGGAATTTTTCTCAGTAACAAGTTGATAAAGAAGCACATCTAACGACTTCTCGACTTCCTAACATAGCACGCTTATACCATCCGACGACAGATCAATAATTGAGTTGACATTTAAGTTAACATTTGGAGGGCTTGCAACTCCATTCATGGCTCTTTTACGCTTTCTCTTCTTATTAATCCTTGGGCTAGAGTTTTCATTATCGGAACTTCCAGCACTCATTGTCAGCTGATATGATAGATGTTTACATTAGTATATGTTGATGTTATGAGAGTGGTGTTTACTAATAATGAGCAGTCGAAGAAGTTTGAAGAGTATAGAAAAATTGAAGGCAAGAAGACTCCAAAAAAGATGATGAGGCACTCCACAGTCACATCCTGTCCGCAAGATGATCTTGAAGGTGAAAAGAACGTCGCAAAATACACCAGTGGTCCGAAAGCCGTCAATTTCGAAGCAACGCAACCACAACAAAACAATATAGATAGCAAGAGCGATTTAACTGTCAACAACCAATTTACTACAGCGAGTACAAAGAAAACATTGAAATATACAATTTTCCGATGTTGTTAATCCTGTAGATATAAAATAAATCAAGAAAAAATTAATTTTAATTCTTTTTACCTAAAGCTAAAAAGAATTGGATGAAAAATACTGTTCATAAGCTATACTCTCATATTTTTTTCAGAATTTTTTACCTCAAGGAACTGGAGAAAAAAGATAAAGTCCGAAAAATGCGGTTTTTGGGCCTTACTGGTATAAGGAGGGGAGATAGGTCCCCGGAAAAATGATATAAAATTCTTTTTTTAGTATACTCATATGAAATCACTGTCATTTTTCACTTTCATTAACAGTGGTATTTTGCTTATGTTAACGTGGGGACCCTTTGAACCAATTTCAAGAATTAAATTTTTTCTTTAATTATAAACCTTTCTATGCAATTCACATGTACTTACTTTAATAATAAATAAAATTATAAGTGTGTTCTTTGAAAAGTCTCGATGGAATCAAGTCAGAGAGTTGGCGGACGGTTAGCAGTCAAGTCAGTTAGTTGACAGAGAGTTGAGATCCGCAATTGAGTGAAATGCGAGTTGAGTTCACTTTCGCCCGTGCAAAGGAGTGACGGCGAGAAAGAAGAAGATATCGTGAACTCCATGAGCAGCAGCTGTCGTCGCAGCTCACCATCAGCCGGTTGCCATCGTCAACGCGGCCGCCGTCAGCCAGCCAACACACCATCGAGCTCGGGGGACGCCCCGACGCCAGCAGCAGGCCGCGTCGAGGCCACCAGCCAGCGACGGCCTGGAGAGACGCAGTCGAGTAGCGTTCTGTTGGACATGAGGCCACCGTCGTGTATAGAGAGTGTGGGAGAGGTGACGCGCCGTCGAGCTGCCGAGAAATCGGCTGGCACCTGAGCTCCCTTTTGTCTCAGAGAGCGGGCTGTCTCATCCGTTGGCTGGGGGTGTATTATGTATAAGCTTGTCGCTTCATTTGTGGACCAGATACCTAGTATGTGGTTGTAGTTCGACGCTGTGCAGTCGTGTGGTTCCACACAGTTCGTGGTTAATTTTTGTCTTTGACACCTTGCGTCATATGACCGTCATGAAATTAACATGATTCAACATATTCAACTCTAGCTCAATTGTCATGTTAATTTCATGACGGTCATATGATGACGGTCACTGATGCAAGGTGTCAAGCGACAAAAATTAACCTCGAACTGTGTGGAACCATACGACTGCACAGCGTCGAACTACAACCACATACTAGGTATCTGCTCCACAAAGGAAGCGACAAGCTTACAAGCTAGAATACACCCCCTGTCGCGCGCGGCATAAAACCACACGTTACGTTTATACTTGTCGGGAATTTATGTTATATTGTGAATAATAAATGAAGTGAACAGTAATTGTGAGTTTGGAGTGTGATTGTGTGTATGAACCCTTTTCCCACCTTCCTCAGTGTAGGAGTCGGCCTCCCACCGACGCTGTGGCGATTGGAACAATCAGCCTCCGAATCCTGCACTACAAATAAGTTGTAGCGTGTTGTAAGTCCTAGTTACTAGGGACGAGAAAAAGTACAACGTTAAAAAGTTAAAATTTTGAAACATTATTTTTAGTAATGTTGAAATGTATATAGTTATGCAATAAATATTCCTTGCTCTCATCTTTTGTCATTACGCTGTCGCGTTAAGACTACGGTGTACAGTCAAACTGAACACTGAACTCGAGACAGAAAAACGTTGCTATTATTCTTAAACTTTTTGTAATTGGTTGTATTGGCTTTTTATTATTCCAGGGTGCGCTAATAAAAGATGAAAATTTTGAAATTATAACTAAAAAGGCAACAGTGATAATCGCGCGTAAAATGAGTTTATGCGAATTGCGTATAGTGGTACTTCTCTCTTCCAGTGAAAACTTGAACTTGCCAGTATAATCGTTCTATAAAAGTATTGTCAATTACTGTCTCACAAAATTAAAATATAGTTCATGATTAAATAATATAAATGAAACCATAAACTATGTTGCTTTCACAGATATTTTAAGTTTTAATTGATTAGTTGAGCGCCTTGGAACAATGAATCATGCAACGAGAAAAAGATAAAATGCACTCTCACTTATCGCTCATGGGAAATCAGCCTATCATAAAAATCCCATTCAAGAACTATCGTGATGATAGAGCGGTTGAATGAGATCTGAAACAGTAGACGCAAAACAGAAAAATAAACAAAACATAGTCGTTTGAATGATTATAGACAATAGGTAATCTAAAGAATGTTGATATATCTATTGAAATAGACTTGTGTGCTGTAATAGGCTTATAGCCTAAACCGGTATCGCACGCGCGATTCTCAAATGACATAACATAACAAGTATATCACGCATCGGCAAGCAGCACTCTTTTTTCTTCTTTTTTTTTTTAAAGCTTTAGCATAGTGTGAAATATTAATTACGAATTGGCGCTGAAGATATTTTCAAAATTCGTACTACAACAGCTTTAGGACATTCATTACTTAAAAGAAAATACTCAAATATATTTATATTTGAAAATTGAAAACTATTTTTAATGGTTTTTTTCTTGATCTTACAAGGAGAATGTACAACCTTCGGGAAATGGATTTTGATGAAACTTTAGGAAAATTTTCTCCATTAAAAATAAAGATATCCATGTTTTAGCGTTTTTACCAATGGGCCCTTTTTCTTGAGATATCGACAATTTAGTTTCAAATATCCTGTATTCCGTTAAAAAATGATGTCTCTTCTATTGAGTGTCACATTGCAAATATGATACGAAAACGATAAAAGTAGATTATATAAAAGATAGTAAAAGCTAAAATTTAAGCACAGATTCGATAAAAAATAATCGTATCATAAATATTTGCAATGTGATACTCAATAGAAGAGACATCATTTTTTAACGGAATACAGGATATTTGAAAGTAAATTGCCGGTATCTCAAGAAAAACAATTGGTAAAAATACTGAAACATGGGTATTTTTATTTTTAATGGAGAAAATTTCTCTAAAGTTTCATCAAAATCCGTTTCCCGAAGGTTGTACACTCTCCTTGTTAGACTAAAAATAAAGATTTTTGTTCATAGTACATACAAAATCAAATAAAAATAATAATATAATAATAAAAATTGTTGTTCTCCCTTCTATGTTCAGCTTAACAAATTTTCCAGAAATGAAACTTATATCACAGATTCATTTCATTTATATAGTTAAATCCGCATTACACTTCCACGTCGAATGTTTTAGGCACCTACATTAACTTTTTAATATTTAAGAAAATATTATTACTTTTTATTGTACAGGTACGAAATATTTTCTGCAAGAATTTCTACAAAATTTTGATGTGGGCGAAAACTTTGTAGAATGTCTTTCGATAGTTTTTTTAGAAGTTTTTAACACTTTCATACGGGATAGTCTAGTACAAACCCCTTTTATTATTTTATGGACATGCTTATTATTATATGTTATAAATATATAGGTATATTGATTTCCAATAAAAGTATGTCACTGTCATTAAGATTTGTATATGTTTTTCTTATATCATGCACATATTTTTTCAAAATGTATGTGGGATTGAAAATAGATTGATTTATTCAATAATGGAATGTGTGTGACTCTAAATGCTACCAATTTATTAGATCACGCGCAGATATGAACTGTGACTATGAATTTCGAAGATATAATTCATCGTCATATTCGATAAAATAAAAATATAATTGGTACTTTGGTGGTGTACTATAATAAAACTCGAACTCGGTAAATCACTGAAGTTAAATTGTGTTAGGTGTTTTAAGTACTTAGATGGATGATCACCGCATATAGTACACATGTACAATCATTTAGCCGGATATTTTTTGCGCTTTTCATAAAATATACTGAAAGTGGTTTGAATATATTTTCGAGCGATTCTATATGACTAACTATTAGCATTAGAATTAGCTTTAGAATCAACCTTATTAATACAATAATAATTAACAAACAAACACTAAGTTGCTATACACATAGCTATAGCTGTGGCAGCTATGACAAAATTGCCGACCAATCAGTTTACAAATAAAACGCTAAATGAAATAGCTATCAATTTAAATAAAGGGGATATTATATTATTATTATTAGCATACATCTTTTAAACATAATTTATTGTTCTATTATTACCAATAAAAATATAATATTCCACTTTATCGCCTTTTCATTTCGCTATTGTTTAAATTTTATTGAAAAAATATGTTTCATATGAAAGCAGCAACTTAATTCAGCTGATGATAAAAAAATATTATGATGAACTTTTAAGTAATCATAATGCGCTGAACTTGACTTTATTATCGGCCAAGCACATAATATATTCTCAATCAACCGACTAATCTGACGTATCGTATACCACTAAGCGCGTGAGAAAAGGCTCTATAGCGTTTTATATATATACACACACACTTACACACACACACATTTTCTTCGCCGCACCTCGCCATAATAGCCATCCCGTTCAACGCTCTCTCTCTCTTTCTCCTGTATATAGATACTCACGCGATCCGCGCGGTTTAGTGTACATTACACGCGCGGCGAGTGCGAGCACAATTCGATCGGCTTTCATCTCCGTAACGAGCCACATAATCGACGACCCCGGCACATAGCGTCAAACCGTTAATTCTTTCGCCCATAATAATCCTGCGTCGAAGCGCGCGCGCGTGTATACAATAATACCTGAGCGATTGCGCTTGCATAATCTCGGACGCGCATTGGCCGTTCAGAGCTTCTCTACCAATGAGCCTGCGCGCGCGAGAGAGAGATTCGTTGTACGAACGAGCGCGGATGAGCTAATTGGAGGCTGCGGTATATAATGATTCACAAATGGATTGTTCGTCGCTGATTAAGCTATTATTGTCCGATTTTTTACCTTTCTAATTGAGGTCTATGGGGTGAAAAGAGCTTGATTCATCCGGATGGCGTTGTAAATTGTATATAATTTACTGGATTTGCTGCGCGATTAACTAGTAGCTTCAAAAACATTTCGGAAATGTTGGGTCAAAATAAAGTTGCAATTATATAATATACATCTTTCGTCCGATTAGAAAAATGTAATGTAATACAAAAATAACTTGCGGAAACAACTAATCTACAAATATAAACTTAAAACGTCTACTTGCCGATTGGTATATCTGTGCCCGCACAACTTTTCACTTTTCTATTTTTGTGGAGTGTATATCGAAGGCAAAACCCGCTACTAAATATCATGACAATCCTGAAAAAAAACGGAGGTAAGAAAACAAGCAAATTCCTTCACACATAACCGACGGCTCACGTTCGCCTGGTTCTCGCGAGAAGCCCGTGAACGCGTGCATCCCCCCGGCTTGGATATTATAACCTATACTTACAAATGTATACATATATATATACACGTGCGTTAGGGAGCTCGGACGCAAGTTGACATGCTCACGACACAAAAAGTCATGTTTAACAATCGACGGCTCGGCTAAACCATACAAAATTGTCTGTCCTCGCTGCTCTTGCGCACGTGTTCGGATTTAGTCGGAGTATCCAGTTCGCGCTGCGAGAATCCGATACGAAACTCAAAATTCCCTTGCCGCGCTTCTCTCTTCCTCTGTCTTTCTCTCTCGTTCACTCGTTCCCTAGCATGGAAAGAGGAGAGTCTTTGGCATATACACACGCGCTTCTCTCTCTCTCTCTCTCTCTCTCTCTCTCTCTCCGTACTTATCGAATTACCCCTCGCCCATTGTGCTGACATATATAATAATATCCGACTTGAAAATCCTTCCTCTATCCCTCTCGCTTGCGCAATGTACGCTCTTTCTCTCACCGCGCACCGTGCAAATCTCGCTGCGCGCCATTCTCTTATTACCGATCCATTGTGTTGTCGTCGCTTCTCTTAGTGCCCCGCTGAGGATCAATTTTTCGAATTTTAATTGGGAGCCGAAATATGCTCTAATTATATGGGTTATTTGCCTGTCATTAATATAATTAAAGTTCCTTCTAGAGAATACGTCTACCAACTTTTTAAGAAATTTTTAACTATTGTGCTCACTTTGTACATGATCATAACTACTTTCGTAAAATACTTTGTAGTTAAAATGACAGATCACCGAGAAAACATTATTTTATTTATAATTATTTGCAATAGAATGTTTATACACTGGCATGCTTAGTTTGTATATTTTTACCAATGCATAACACGTCATCTCTATAGATTATAATATTGCATCTATTCTACCTCAGAAATAAAAAATTTTGTCTATTTTTTTCTTCCCTACCCATAGACGTGCATACGGAATGTTATTTGATTGCATAACAACGTTGTCTGGATAAGTATAAGATACTATGTAAATTGTAATTGTAATATCCATTAATAATTATTGTACTCGATGGTATATGCAATAATGATATCAATGATATCTAAAACGATTTCATGTAAATACATATCATGTTATTTGCGCTCTACTGTTCACGTGGTACAAGGATACTTATATATGACAGCTATGTTATGGTACTTGTGTTTCATTTCAGTAAAGATACTTTTTACGCATACTTTCATAAAAATGTATGGACATTCTACTATATACTTGCGCATAAGAGATTTTATGCTATACAAAAAATATAATATACAAAATGAGGAAAAAGGATCGAGTGGTGTGGGTTCGAAGTTTCACTGAAGTACCAATATTATCTTGGTGGAAATATTGACCGTAAGTCGGCAATTTAATTACTCAATTTCATGGCCAATACAATCCTATCTTTATTAGATAATTATATACCAATTTAAAGTAAATTTTTAAATTTATAATGATATCATTTACATTCTATATTGTAACACTTTTTGATACATTGATATAGGCAACTATTAACTTTTATTGTTACTATTATAATTAATAATTTTGGTTTTTTTTTATAGCATTTAGTATTATACCTCCTTGCGTTTAGTACGACAGAAACAATATTTTAAAATACCTTAATACCAGTTTCAAAATGTGAGTGTATACTTCTAATATTCGAAAACTCGAAAATCTCAAAACTACGACAACTTTGAAAGCACGCACTGTAGCTCGCGTATAATAATATTAATTCACGGATAAGCCAGCGTAGCTTTCTTCCCGCGCCCCATTTGCATAACCCTTGCAACACATGCCCCTCTCTCCCACCCCTGAAAACACACAATACCCCCCTGGTACAATAACGAATAAGGATCGCGTACTATATATATATAGACGCAGCTACACGTACATATACCGAGTCGAAGCGGGTGCACGAAAGAAAGGAGAAAAGAACGGAGGGAGAAAAAGAGAGAGAGAGAGAGAGAAGTGCGCGCGTGCATGCATCTCTCCTCGAGTGCAACGAAGGTACGCGCTGCCTACATGCAGTCGTGTCGGCACGCCGGCATACGCACACTGGGGTGCCGAAATGCCCAATTATCCCCGACGGGCGTCCACCCCCGGGCATCGACGAATCGGCGGCGCGCGCGCGGCTCCGCCCCCCTCCCTCTCTCCACCCCGCCGGCAGCGCGAGAGAGAGAGCACACGTAATATACCTTTCCCTCCGGCGCGCGCCGCGGCCCCGAGATTTCTTCGGACGTCGGCCGCGCGCTTCCTTCAGTTCGTACGCGAGCGCTGACAAGGCAGCATCTGTATTCGCGCGCACGCGAGAGAGATACAAGTCGAGAGTATCGAGATAACAAACGCACGAGACGTCGCGGAGAACCGATTTTTTTCATTTTATTCGCCATATACGATTTGTGACTCTTTGAAATTTGCGATAATTTTAATTCACGGCGATGATGGTTTTATACTTATAAGTGAAAGATATATATATATACATGTTGTGCGCGATCGTAGCGGAAATTGTGTGAACAGTGTACTGTTAAAGTTGGGGTGATATCATTTCGAACGGAACAGCCAAACGGTCTTGTGTATCCCCCTTTGATTAACTGGCGAGATAATCTAAAACGGACGGAAAGGTGAAATCCCGGTAGGATAGTTATCGGGTGCAGCGGGTGTAACGCAATTGTATAAAAAGAAAGAAGAAGTGCCAACCGGCGCATATAGTGTCATCAGTGAGATGTCGCGAAGCAACCACCAGCTGATGGCCCACTCGCGGCAAAGTTAAAGCGATCGAGAGATCTGCAATTTCTCACCTTGCCTACAGAGATAAGGAGAAGGGGAAGCCGCGCGCTCTGTGGGAGTGTCGGTATATAGAGATACGTTGCTGGATAAGAAAGGACGAGAGAAAAGGGACAGAGGACAACTTTGAGAGGGGCAATAATAAGGGCGATTCGGCAGAGAAAGAGCGATGCGTTCGACGATAATGATCAACCTGCTGCTGTTGCTGCTTGTCGCGGCGCTCAACGGCGTCCGAGCAAATTGGTGGTGAGTCAATGTTCAAACCTCTACCTTATTGCCTATTCTGCGTATAGCGATCATTATATTGCTTTATTTTTTTCAACGATGAGACGACGACGTGCCTATTTTCGGGCCGAGCTTTTGTCGACAAGCGCGTGCAGTTTAATGCTTAGAATTGGTGTTTTTTTTAGATTGGCGGCATCGGTTCAAAGGTGAACGTTTGGTGTGGTATAGTGCTGCTGTTTTTTTTCTTTTTTTTTTACCTGGCGATATTAGGGATGCTTGGTGTGATGATGAGAACTAATGTATAATGAAAGTTTAAGATCTTTTGAACTGTATAAATATACAATATTTCGATAGAACGTAAATGATGTACGTAGATTGTTCGAGATATTGTTGACGAATGAAAATTTATTAAGCTAATTAGTGATAAACATGCGAACGGCTTATGAGTTGTTCAAGATGATTAATTGCCAAGTTATGTTGTAATTAAGAAGTGTAGATTAAATACAAGAGCGTTTTGTTCATAAGCATATATTCTTTAATGCATCGTAAACGTACAAGTTATAGCTGCTTTATATCCACTATATTTACCGAGACGTTGCAGCTATTTTATACATTGAATTTCTGTTATATTGATTTCTTAATTCAGTATTTATTTTGTCAATAAATTGTAATATATGCATTATATTAATAATACAATCTCTTTATAATTAATGTATATTAAAACTGGATTTCAATATAACTGAAAATGCGATCATTTAGGTTGCTGTTTATTACGTAATACTATACCGGTTCCAATTTTCAAGCACGGTATTTTTGAAAATTTTATTGTACATTAATGATATTGACATTTGGTTAAGAAGTAAAATTGTACATATAATAATTATCATAAGTTACGTATAGTGCAACTCGACATCTATAATGTTCGTCGCAGTAACGCTAATGGGAAGGTTAACGAACTATACTGTGCGCTTACAAAATATGCGAATGTACACAGGTAATATGAATTTTAAACCGTGACATTTTTATAGTCATGGATATTTCAAAGCATAATGGTACTAACACCATTTTGCCGTCTCTGTAATTTATAACTATGATTGAGTTATTAGCAAGTTAAACTATTTTTTTATGAATAATTATTACAAAAATATGGTATAGAAACTTAGTACATTCGTAGAGTTTTAAAAACTTATATATATTTCAAAGCATCGATTTTATTTAAAAACCACGCAGCATAGTTTTCAGATAAATAAGGATTTCAAGCACAAAAGATTTTATCTAGAAATGACTTCATCATTCGATAATCTGTTATTCGACTTTTGCTTTTTATATATTAGATCGCCACATATAAATATTTCGTTAATATTATACACATTTGCATGAATATTAGATGGTAAGAAACAGGTTTGTTTCGATTGGTTTATATTTTCAATCTTGCTCTAATATATAATAAAATCTCCTTTCCATGTTTGTATGGCTATAATTACCTTGGTAATGAGAATATGAGATACTAAATATACATTTTTAGCATTGAATATTCAAATGAGCTTCAAAACTATACTAGCCTGCAATGATTTAACCGATCTTTTGTTTTTTATTTTTACCAAAAACCATAAATTTCTATAATCCGCGTATTCTCATGAAAAATCCTACTTGTTAAAAAGCAACCATTTCATAAATAAGGCTTCCCTCGATACAATGCACAATTCGTATGGGCTACTAATTCACAAACTGACCAACGCATTGTATAGAAAACCAGCCAGAAACCTGTAAAAAATTAGTCGATTCTTAAAGCACAGAAAATTCACACTCAGGTGACACGTTGCCACCTCCGCCAGCGTCCATTACCAACGAGTCACTCGGGAAAATGGGAGCCCGCGGTGTAATGACAATCGCGCGTGGCTCTCAAAGACGCGTTTTACAGAAGCCCTAGTCGCCGCCGCCGCCGCCGGCCTCGGAGGGATTTTATTTCTGACAAACTGGTTCCTTGCCGCCACCGCCGCCGCTGCCGATTAATCGGACAGTCCAAGCATTTCGCTTACTGCCGCCGCCGTCGTAGCCGAAGAGAGGCGAGGCTAAGAACACTCGTGTGTCGTTGTTGTCCGCGCTGCTTCTTCGTCTTGTTGTTGCGGCCGCGAGAAGTACACGCTGTTTTTTGCCCGTTCACGTGTAGTTCTTGCGGCTGTGCGGTTTTGTTGCTTGCCCGTTCGATTCGATTAGCTTTGAAGCTGGTATAGGTGGGCTGGGCTTTCAGAAAGTGGCGTTGTGTTTGAAAATCAACTGGTAAAAGTATATAGTTTAAAAATGGTGAAAATCGTGGGATTGGATAAAAGCATAGTGATGTTTATATAAGTTGCAAGGTTTATTATATTTTATTTTTCTTCGTAAAATATTCATTCAATGTCGGTTTACTTTCAAGTTTTTCGCCGTGGAGTATAAATCTTCTTTCAGTGAACCTGTGTAGTCATAGATTCTATTCACGTTCAAATTTCGCAAGCAATTTGAATTCTGCCATCACAATAAGTTATATTAGTCTCGCATTAAATTATATACAAAGTGTTTGCTTGTAATTAAACTCATAACAGATTTACCGAATGTATGTATACGGTGCGGTTAATTGGGTTAATAGCATCTAGATAAATTGATACATTGAAGTTCCACTTGGCAAGATCAAAATAGGTTTTATAATCATAAAGATTTGGTAAAAATTCAATCTGGAAAAACGATCTATACATGGTACCGTTCAATCAGAGCAAATATTTTACATATAAATACGGAGGATTTATACTTTATGATGTTATTTCTAAGTATATGTATACTTTTACGCCGTGCTTTAATAAATTGTGAAAGCTACTTATGCTCGTAAAACTGATTTCAATAGTTTTCTATCGTTATTATATTTCATAAATAAAATTAATATATTATCGGATGAAACTATATCCTGAATTCTATTAATTATACGTGACTGTTTAAATTCACACGAGATAATTTGTATTCAATATACCTTTTCATTTGAAAATCAAATTAGATTTTTCCTATAGTATATATGCATAATTAGTCCAACACACTAAGAAACATAAAGCAAAACAGCGTCCAATTCGCAATACCGGAAATCTGGAACTATACGCCTCTCTTCTTAGACAAAAATTTCAATTTCGTAGAGACGAGCGCGTAGCACTGCTCCCACGAGAGCATTTTCGGGGATGCGCAGAGATAATTAAAAAGATAACGAATCGCATCTCCATCTCTCTCCCTAGTCTACTAGATGCACCGTCGCTCCACTTACCATCGTCCCCTACCCCTTTGTCTCTCTATACCTATATATATACGTATACAGTAGAAATCGGCGAGGGGGCGCGCGAATTCCCGGCGCGTTTTTTCAGCCGCGCGAGATAAGCGAGGCTCGGCTGAGTAATTAATGCAATGACAGGGGTAATTGAGCCCGCGGCATCACGATAAGACCGGCGCAGCTCTTTAATCTCCGGGGCGCCCGTTTCTGATTTCTTTGCACTGCTACCGCTCCGCCGCCGCTTGTTATTGCGCGTACTGGCAAGTGTATATATATATAAAGTTGGGATGAAAGAAGCACATAGAGTGGATATAT
>JAWWEQ010026840.1:0-25055 GCA_035583055.1 Torymus tubicola | reverse complement strand
TACACAGATAGAAATCGGTAAATACGGATTTATACGCGAATAGAAATGTCGTGATAAATGTTTTGCGATTGCACGCGTGCATATGAACTTTATTTGTTCTCGCTTATATGATTTTTCATGTTACACGAGCTTGAAAGCTGTGATAAGCCGGTCAAAGACAACGGTATTACACATTAATTTGCTTTTGTATACAGTACTCGGTATTGGATAATTAGAACGAAATTGGATGATTCGATAACGTATTGTAACGGTGGTTCGGAAATACTGTGTGTGTGTGTGTTTGGAGCTTATTAGATAATATTTTACCATCTTTATATACATATATATACTTCGCTGAATACATTTAATATGTTTCATACATATTTCCAATCAAGTAATTTTATCTTAGTAATATTCGTGAAACACGTAGTCGTAACTAAATAAAATTACATTTTCGGTGTAACTTTTAGAGATAATTTATGCTTGGTACAGATGCTTTGCATTATTTGCATCGATGCTCAAATTAGAACGAATCTGACTATCATTTGTGACGGTTAGCTTGGTGTTTAGTCTCGCTACAGTATTTGCTATGGCATTATAAGCGTTATTAGCTATTGTAATAATTTCCACAATCATCAATAAAGTAACAAAGTATACTATTCTTCAAATAATAATTTTTCACTTGCTATTTTAAACTCTTCTAAATTTCCGAGTATTGTTAAAATTTTATTAAATTTGTCCGATTATATTACTGGAAAAATACAATGGTTTGATTCATATTTTCTTTTGAAAATTATGTTGAAATATTATTATCAATCAAACGGAAAAAATTACGACTTATGTTCTAAACTGTACTACTAAAAATAACTTATTCCTAATTCTTTTTCTACTAACCATATATCGCTAAAAGTCTGTCTGCTCATAAAAAAAATCCATCTAAAATTTCCATTTATCACCGTAAATATTCCCTCTTACCAGCACAAAATCCCATCCCAAAAGCTCTCGAAATTTTAAAAACTTTTCGATACCAAAATCAACCTCGACCTCATACACACCCCCATACACACACACACCATTCGCTCACTTCACCTCTAAATCCTTCATATCCACCGGGTCACGATTAATATACTCCCAAACGCGAGCTGGACTAGCAAAATTATTCGTGTCAACCAACCATATCACCGCCACTCTCGACTTTTATCCCCTCCTGTCGTCCGTTCCTCGGAATTCCTCCCTCTCTCTCTCTCTCTCTCTCTCTCTGCAACCGTCGCCAACAATAGAATAACTCCTCGCGGTAGCTTGTGCGCGCATATCCAGAGAGAGGGTCGCTCTCTCTCACAGACTTGCTCGAGTGCGCACAGCTGCGCGTTGCTGACTCGCGTCGTCCACTCTCCGCTACGAGACACGTGTAGATTGTGGACTTTCACGCTAAGGCGTGTTTATAACCTCCCTCTCTCTCTCTCTCTCTCTCTCTCTCGCTCTCTACCATATCACATACATATATATGCATATACATATAGCAACAGCAGTATAGCAGCAGCGATCCTCCTCCACGCAACTTTATGTGTGCACATATGTGGGCGCGCGTATCTGTTGACAAGGGGGTCGCGTAAACAGACGATCTGTATGTGTGTGTGTATGTGTGGGTATATATATATGTGTATATATATGTATGTAAACGTGTATCCCGCATGCGGCTGTATATGTTTGCACGAGCGCGAGAGCATCGACAAACGCGTATCTTATTGGCCGCGAGTCGATTACCCGCTTTGGAAAGTTATCCCGACGGATGGACACGCTATGCGGTGTGCACGATTATACGCAGTGCTAACATACAGAAGCTCTATGTGTATGTGTGTGTGTGTGTGTTAATATCGCCGATGGATATCGTCCTGTGGGGGCTGGGGTGCGATAAGCAAGCGAGCCGTGTGCTATGGTCAAGGAACGAGGAGGGTGGTGGTGAGATTACGTTTTCCAACAGTATGGTGGTGGTAGTAGGGGGTATATATGCTGCGTATAGCTTGGGGCGGAGTTTTAATTAAAGAGTATACGGAAAGAAGAAGAGCGTCTTTTTTGGAGCTCGAAGATAGGAGAGGGGGGAGGGAAGGTATTGGTAGGAGATTGATGAAGAAAATGGATAAGTAGTAAGGTGCTGGGTATGGTCAGACGTACAAGGGGTTTCTAATTAAGTTTATGGAGAAAAGTTAAGGGAAAATCATTTTTTTCTTTTTTTCTTTTTTTTTCTCTTAATAGAACTTTTTAAATATTTTTTTTCTAGCTTATGCTAAAGAATAAATGAAAGCATTTTTATTTAGAATTCTGTATCTATTTCTCTCGCATATACAAAAGAGCTGTAATTTTTCCACCGCGTATATATACAACAGAATCCTCAGCAACCTCACTAATGAATCCCACGTTTCATTTTACAACTAATACCGCCATTAATATTCTTTTGTAAGCTTATTTTACATGTTCCTATTTACTGTATATATATATATATATACTTACACAAGCATACATACATACATACATATATTTATTCAACGCTAGCGTGGAAAGACGAATGAAAAGGTGTAAGTCGCAAAAAAATGAAATACGCTTTATGCAGAGACACAAAACGTCTATGTGTGTGAGTATATATATATGAAAATGAAAGCACGCGCGTCCTGTCGCTCGAGTGAACTATAACGAATGAAATCGGAAATATTTATTCAATGTGTAATTAATACACACGCCGTGAAATAATGAGGAAAAGTATATATATATATATATGTATATATATAACGGGATTCGCAAGCGTGTGCAAGCGTGAAACCCGACCTTCATTATATTTTATTCTCATTAGAGCGATATGCTACAGGAGGTCGCGTGTGCTCGCGATTCTCATAACGCGCGGCAGCTTTTACCTGAAATTGGAAAAACCGAAGCGCGCGCGACGTGAGATATAGAGAATAAGAGAACGATGAGATCTGTTGAATTTTCCCCCGGCGCAGTAGCGCACACATATATATCTCGGCGCATCATTTTTCCACCGCGTTCGAATAAAATATAAGATACATGCGCGTATATATCTCTCTTACGTACACATACACGTTTGTATATTTATTATGTACATGTGTGCGTAACCCAGAACACGCGAAACGTAGGGAACGAAACAAAAACGCTACCTAATGTAACCTCCACGCGTGTGCTTTGGACAATAATTTCGCTCTTGACTCACTTCCCTACTTTCACCACCACCACCACCACCACCGTCACGCGAGTTCTCTGTCTCTCTCTCTTTTTCTTTTCTCTCTGGCAAAACAAATTTAATTCCATTCACATGGCGCGTCGCGTTTTTCCGATAACGATTCCCCTCGGCTTTCCCCATTGTTCGCGGATTTACGCTTCGACGTCCGAGAATAATCGTGGTACGCGAGAGAACTCGTCTCTTACTCTTTTCTCAAGGTGGACGGCCGACGTTAGTTAACGTGCGAAGCTCATTTTTCTCTCTTTCTCTCTCTCTCTCTCGTTCCCTTCGTCTACTACACCGCGCTGAGTTCTCCGTCGAGTTTCCTCCGCAAAGGAGAAAAGTTTACGCCTCGCGCGTCGTCTTTTCTTTTCTGTTTACTTACTTTAGAACGGAAGTTCGTTCTTTATTCGCGCGATGCGGTCGGGAAAAGATGTGAGCGGCGTCTCGTTTTCTTTCCCTTTTTTTTTTCTCTATCTCTCTCCCACCCTTTACCGTTGTGATTAATTTTTTAATGAAAGTTACTCGCGTTACATGCGCACGCGCCACCGACATTGTGATTAAAAAATCCAAGAGAATATATTCTGCGTCCTTAATTCCTCTCAATCCGTACATTGTTAGTTTATAAATCTTCTTGTTTGATACTGTTGATGGACCGCTCGTATGAAAAATATCACACTACACTGCGCGTACCCAAATATACTTTCGCGCATGTGGTTTAATTGTACAATTGTCAACAACTTTTCACGGGTATATACGTGTTATTTGCACTCTGTTTATTTAAACAATCAGAGTGTAGTCATTTCGGGATATATGAGAGAGAAAGAAGGTAGGGAAAAAAATTTTCCATGTATCGAAAAACGATGCGGCGACATATAGGTTGACGAATGCGTCTTGGCCGCCTGCACATAGCTGATAGGAAAAGAGGCACACGGCTGACTCTCCAACGTTTGCAATCTGAATTTTTCCACCGGCTGCCGTCGTCGGTACGACCAGAGCAGAGAGCATTAGTCGAATTTCAAAAGCAAAATGAAATCTTCTTTCTCGCCAGCGTATGGCAGCAGCGGTGGTTTCGAATTTGCTTCGTGGTTGAATGTTGAGGTTTATAGAGAACTCGGGAGTCGACGAATTGTTGATGTTTAGCGTTATGTATAAATAGGTTATATATTGATATACATTGATATTTTAAATAAAATATTAAATTAAAAAAATATGTATAGATGTAATAAGAAATCGCTGAGTTTCTATTTTCTTGGTATATAAAAAATATTTATCACGATATAGTTAGTTCTCCTTTGTTTATTAATTATTTCTTATAGTTATAAAAATGATAAGTAATTTCCACGTGTATTATTTATTTAATTAATACTAAAATAATGTCGGTATAAACGTTTAATTGACATTGAAGAATTGACTTATTGATGGCCGCACTTTTACCATACCTAAACTATATGTACTTATTAGTTTCGAAGCTCTTAATCTAATTTTCCCATAATATCAGCTAAGCTTCTAAAACGTAAGGGGAATGATTATAATTTCTTGAATAAAATTTCCGTATGATCCCTAGATCCCGGAAAAGCGGATTGTTAAAACCTCAACGCATCAACACATCCAGCTAACTACCATGCTACTCTACCCTCGCCTTTGCCTCTATATACGCTTCACTTCCTTCTACTCCTCTTCGTCGTTTTCAAGATCGTCCGAAGGCTTTCCACCTCCTCCTCTTGCTTTCTCTCTCTCTCTTGCTCTCTCTTGCTTTCTACCAGACATCCTCCAGCACGTTGTAATTCGATTGTTAGTTCCACGCGTACGCGCGAAGACGCGCTCGTGCGCTTTCCGGCCGCCCGCACGCGTAATTGGGTAACTCTGATTGCATAAGGCCGTAGCCTTAATTAATCTTCAGTTATAGCTTTGCATGAATTTACGCTTTAATTAGTCCCCGGAGTTCAACGTAAATGACGGGATTAAAATTAAGAACAACAAATACAGGATCTTAATTAAAAGCGCTTTCCTCACCGAGCGTTGCTCGCTCTGCTCTGCTGTTGCCGCTGCTGCTGCCGCTGCTGTATATCTACCGTCTGCGTCCCCTTGAGTCCTCTCTCTTTCTCTCTTCTACCAGCTCTGTGGGTGTGTGGTTATATAGTAAAGAGGTATAGAGGAAAGAGGGAGAAAGCGAGTGCGCGGGCCTTTTATTACATTCCACCGTCGTCCCGGAGACCGAGAGGGGAAGGGAGGAAATGCTCGTGACAATATTGATAATCCGATTTCTTTTGGCCTTTAGTTGCATATTATTAAGGGGAAAAATTGGCTGATATTGCAAAACGGAAATGAAACGGTATATTCGGGAACAATATAAAGATCATAGGTTTTCATTAATGCGCGAAACCACGCGGCTTATATATATACAAATATGATGAACAAGTAAATATTGATTACGTCAACAAATAATTCGAAATATACCCACATGTTAAATAAATACTACGTTATCTAAATGATGTCCACCTCAACGTAAAAAATATGTATATATATATATGTTTCTTCGATCACGGCTAACTCGTTAACCATCGATCAATCGCCAGACACTTGACAATTATAATTTAAATTGCTGCCTCTCGAGAAATCAGATCATTCTCAGCTTCAACGATATTCTCTCCCGCGTCCATTCTTTCATTATATAAAACTGCGCGCTGAACAGAGATAGACGCTTTAATTCACCTTGTAAAACCAGAGTGAAACAGGGATTTGCGCGATGGACGACCGTCCGCGCAATATCAGTCCGTATGGCCGCTCTTCAAAGGCCCGTCGAATGACCCCGCGAAATCCGCAAAACAAACTCCTTTGAAGGTTTTCTCTCTCTCTCTCTCTCTCTCTCTCTCTCTCTCTCTCTCTCTCTCTTTCTCTTTTATTCCTTCTTCTCTCATCTTGCGACTTGATCGACCGCGCGCTTATTTCGTTTTTCCGCGATTGCGATCGGCCGCGTAATTGCGCGCCGTCTTTAACGAGAGGCAGCAGCTTGTGCTTTGCGGATGATTCGTGGCTTTTGATTTCAGGATAAGTTGGGTATTAAGAGAGAGTTTATTCTTTTTTCTTTTACGAGGAAAGTTGGTTTGACCAATAAAGAAGTATAATACTGTCAACTTGATTTGGTTGTTTGCCAATAGTGATGGAATTTTCTAGTGGAATATTCTGCTTTTAGTCGTATAGTCATTAGTTCTCAAGGTTGGCAAATCAATAATTAATATGTTTCGTAAAAATATTTTATTTAACTGATCTGGTTGAAATTTGATTTGAATGTAATACTATTATAAATTATTGGAATAATGTTTAAAAAGTTTTACAAGAATTTAACTTGAGCTCTTTCAATATTTATAAATTATAATTAATCACGTAAAGGAATCTGATACGAGTATGCATGCAAATTACTAAATAACATTGTTTTTTGTATTTATGAAAATTTAACAATGAAATTATATAATGTGGAGTAGTATATATGATGTTTGAAGATGTCAAATATTTTGTTTTCAACGTGTGATCTAAGCCACATAAGAACATTACTATACACAATATAATCAAATTGATTGACTGATTGCATTTTTGGAAATTGTAAATTTTCAATCAACAATTTTTATACTATTTATTATTAATACAATTTACAATTTAAGACGGAACGTGCTTTAATTGCCTCATCGAGATGAAGCGACATTGCTACAAGTACGAACGTCTGACCAAACTCAGGAGTTACCACTTGTAAGACATATTACGCGCTATAACTTGCCACGCATAATGAATACACCTATGCGCCGGATGTTACCTCGTTAAGTTTAATAACGTTATTAATCTGTTTTTACGCGCGGCCAGTCCGGCGGTAAGATAATAAAAAAAAAGGGGGAAGAAACCGCAGCTTTATTTACGCCCTTTGATGATCTAAATTCTAAAAAAGAGGATTAGGCAGTAATTTCAGTGAAAAATGCTTCTAGATTTTTCGCTACATTACCCTCGTGCGCTCGCGCGCGGCCGCACTACGTTAAATCATCAAAGAATATTTCACGCGCGTGCTTTTATTTCGAGCTTGGCGCTGGCACGCCGCGTCGGGTAGATACTTCTAAAGAAAAACTGAAATAATGAGCTTTCATATTTTAGCCATACCGCAACTTGACTCACTCTCGTTTCTTCGAGCTCTCGGTTATTTTGCGCTCAATAATGGAAGCTTCGCAGGATCAAGAAGCGGAAGGAAATGACGCGGCAAACAATTATCCCCGATGTTTTTTCATCTCTATTTTCATGAAAGTTTTATTTCCGAAGGATGCTTATTGTGGGCTCATCAAAGTCATTAAGTTTATTCATATTTAGACAGGAGCTTACGTAGGTCGATTCTATTATCGTGTTAATTACTATTTTGTTAACTGCGATAAGCATAACGGCACCTTTTTATCTACAAAGGTATGTCAGTTGTTTATCTTCGGTCAACACTAGTTCCTAAAATAACGTCAATATTTTCGATGTAATATTATGACGATTAATGATTTTTAATAATTAATCAATTTACCCAATCATACGATAACCCGCCAAATGACTGTAAACTAAACCTTAAGACCCATAAACTGTTCCACTCCAATCTCCCATAACCCTTTCCGACTTACATCCACTCGTTCTACCGCGCACCTACACCAGCCTTTACTGTACTCTACCACCGCCACCTCCTCGACCTCCTCGAAAAACTTCTGCTCCCCCAATAAAATGTGCATCAAGTAACTTCTCCAACAGCGAATATAAACTCGCAACGAAATACGTCGCCGTCGAAAAAAAACACGCGCGCGCAAACAAGTACCATGCACTAAAGTGTCGCGAGCTACTTCCAATTCCATCCCCACCTTCTTCACCCCCTACACATTCGATCGACCAGTACCTGCATCGTCTCGGCATAATTTACACTCACTCTTACGAGAATTTACACCGCTCTAGTATAAGCGTTTGCGAGAGAGAGAGAGAGAGAGAGAGAAGAGTGCGTGCACACTACTACCACTACTACGGACCATGTGGGAATTAATCATTGGCTGGCAATAAGTCGCTTTGACGATAAGTTTTCGAAGTAAAGGGAAGGTGGACGCAGAGGGAGAACGTTTGACGCTGAAGTCTCCCATGAAGATTATTACGGGGGCTTTGAGCGATATTGCATTAGCAGAGGGTATTATGGTGGCGATTCTACTTGGCAGGTAGAGAGAGAGAGAGAGATGTTTAAGATGCAATTAATATCTACGTCCATCGAGGAGGATGGGAATCCTTAAGCGAGTGGATTGGAGTAGTATTTCGAGAGGTTGTGATATATATATAAAGGTGAGTGGCTGGGTATAGAGTGAGAATAGAGTGGTTTATTTTTGGCTCTCTACGATGATATGGATATTCGAAATCTGTATATCACATTTATACGTCTTAATTAGTCGAAGTGCTAGTTATTAATAAAAGAGTGATACGAAAATTTCCGATTTATAAATTACCAACAGAAAGTTAACAATGACACGAGCAACTAGAACATTCTATTTCATAATTAATGAGAATTCAATTCTTACTGTGTAATTACAAATATTAATTATCATTAGACATTAACCAGTTGTATGAAAAAGTCAAACTTTTCACAGGTGAGAAAAAAAAATCAATCACCGCTAAGTGACACGACCAATCGGCGATACCAAAGCCTTCTGCGTTTTTTTTTACCAAAGTTCAAAGCAACGAAGAGACAAAAAATACTACCGACCTTTTCCACTGCTCCGATCGAAAAGCAAGCACGCAAAAAGGAAGGAAAAAAAATATTTCTGTACAGATCACGTTATAACAAACCTACGAAATATTTGTCCCCTTTGCCATGTTACTAACAAACTGACATCCAACGTACCGACTCTTATACCTCTCTCGTATATTTACCGCTCAAAGCAGCAGTAGCAGCAGCATAGCAGAAGAAGAAGAACCTGCAGCGATTCCTTTTCTCGTGGGCTCATGTTCTCTCATTAAAAAGCTCTACTTCTCCATCTCTCTGGCTGCCTCGTTCGTACAAATCGCTCGCGCCCCAAAGTTTCGTCTACCTTTGACGCAGTCGAGCGGGAAATATGACTTTGATACCTGCTTTTACCAAAGGAGAGGAATAGTGTGCCGATATCAGGAGTATGCCGTATTGTGCTAGAGAAAAAAAACAGCGACGAAAGACGTTAAAATTTTGAAGAAAAAAAAATACTCCACCGCTTTAAAGTTAAAAAAAATCTTCGAAAACCCTCTCTCTCTCTCTCTCTCTCTTTGCAGTTACACTGCTGCATAGGTATAATGCGATTCCTTTCGCAGTGGCAGATCCTTTGCGCTGTACGGATTCCTTTCAACCGTATGGCGCTACAGATTTCCGATCAACGGTATATACAGAGAAGGCACGTGACTTCCTGCTTTATTTACTGCATGACTGTGTGGATTCTCAAAGTGTCGCTCGCAACTATATTTTATATAAATGTGAAACGTCAATTTTCCAACCAGATCGGTTGAATTTTCCAATGACGCTTAATTCGTCTAATATTGATTATATTTTATAAACTATATAACGATTTCCATATAAAAACCTTCGCTCGCAACCGGAAACACTAAAATAGATCGAACCCTATATAATTCTGATGAAATTTCAATTCCCCGCACATTATCGTCGTATACAACATTCGCTAATTCTATTTGCAATCCTGCTACAACATATATATATACACATCGTATAGCTTCCATCCGTTCGTCCATGTTCCTCCTTCTTCACCGCATACCCACCCACCCATATACATATATATATATACACATATACATACGTCGCTCGAACTTTCTCCTACGTCCCCCCGCTACCACAAAACTGTCCAGCGCATACGCGTTGTCAACTCTAACGCAAGACAAACTCTCTCTCTACTATATATACTCGCCGTTATTCCACGTCCGTATATACTATACGCGTACAATTCCTATGTACATATACACTCCGTATAGTATAACAAAAAAAAAAGAAAGAAAGAAACAGATTGATCTGCATAACCGTGTGTATAGAATCAGCGTATACCCGTCACGTACGCATGTATATATACATATACGTTTATATATAGAGCAGAAACCGCCGCCCCTGACGTGGATTAGCTTTCGTTTTATGATTTCAAGCGGCTGATGGTATGCGTTTCACGAGGCTCTCTCCGTCGTTGCGTGTGTATATATAAATATATATATATATATATATATATATATGTCTTTGCGGTTGTGATGCACAACGGGAGTGAATCGCAAGCATGGTTTAGAACGGAAAAGGCGCGGGTAAAACTGAGTTACGAGTGAGACGCGTTGTATATATAGAAACAGCTCGGCTGTTTAATATGACTTGCATGACGGTACCACGCAGTCGTTCGAAGCGAATCTGTTTCGAGTCGTCAAGGAAATTTATCCTTTTGATAAGGATTTTTGCGGTTATTTTTCTCATTGTTATTGCTTCTTCATCCGAGTGATTTGTATATATATATAGTGATATCTTCACCTCGCGTATAAATCATTTCGGAATTGTTACATTAGACCGTGGTTTGAACTCATTCGAACGATACATATATTATATACTTCTATATATAATCCGTATTAATACACTACAATTATCTCTGCTATTTTCCGTTCTCCACCCGCAAACACATACCGCTACTCGCTTAGCAAATCCAAATTTCGTAAATTGCATTACAGGACTGTATTACGCAAACTAAGAAAATTACACAGTTCTAGGGAGAGTTTAATAGACCCGAGATGCACGCTCGCGGTAAAGTCCGTCAAACCGAATATAATCCGAATGTTAATACTCGAATCAACGGCTTTATTAATCATACCGATTTAATAACAAATATAATTTATGCATTCCGCTACACCTACTACCAAGCGTTGCAATTTCCTCTTTCCCTATACAAAAAACCCAGAGGTCATTATCGTTCTCAATTGCGCTATAGTAATCCACTTGGCAATTACTCCAAAATTTGCTCTCGATTCCAGCCAAAAAAAAAAAGATAGCTATATACAGATACACCTCGACATACCCAAGAGACCGATACCTCGGGCATAAAAAGCCTCGTCGTCGTCGTCGCCTGTCCGTCGTTAGCCATGTGTCTCAACGGAGCCAGCGAAATCGGCGCGCAAAATTCGCCGATCGCGTAATCGAGTGCAGTAGTAGTCAACGTATATATATATATACATACGTATCGTCCAAGAGTAGGACACTACCACCGCTATGCGCGCGCTTAATGGCTCTAGCGCGCGTGCTCTGCTACTCTTCGTCGCGGTAGTCCCACGGGATATACCCACGGGTGCACACTCAAGGTAGCTTTATCGGTGGAAATGATACAATTTCGGTGGCTAGTCTAGCGTCGTCACGAGGCTTGCGCGACGACGCATCATCGATATATATATATATATATATATATATATGTATACGTACACACATATACACCGTGGAGATACAATTGTGTGTGCAAGAGAGAGAGAGAATGGAGAGAAGAGAGGCTTTGTTGCCACGGGTATATGATTGTGGTTGTGGGTATTGCGAGCGATTTAGTTTATGGATTGTACCTTGCGTGTAATCCGCTGTACGCGTGTACGCAAGAGTGAGAGCGCAGGAGTTGTTGTTTTGAATGGCGCGAGATTGGAAACGGTCGCGATTGCCTTTTTTTTCGATGTTACACACGGAGATGTGTATTGTTTGCAAAGCAATTTGGTGGTTTAAAGTATAAGCGATCATGCAAACGTATAATAGTGGTGTCGATTTGTTGGATTCTTTTTTCGTTACCTTTGAGCTCGTTATATATATACTTGCTAAAAACAAGAGTGAAATAGTCTATTTGCATATAAGTTATTTCAAGGTAACATTATCTCTTACGATCTACAGATATATATATGATATTTTGAAAATTTTTAATCAGGATATTAAATTGCTACAGGATATCTTTTTTTTCATCTCTATAATAACGCCAGCTCGAGTGATTACTATGCAAATCTACATCTAAGATTAAACGCCACACGAGCGACAATCTTCACGCGGTATTCTTATCTATATGCATTATCCGTTACAATTTTTTCGCCAATCACCATTAATCCACAACCGTCGTCTTTTCAAATTAAAAAAAAAAAGAGAAAACCGCGAGAAAATCCTAAACGTCCACTGCAAGGCGCGCGAGCGAGAGAAAGAGAAATAAGAAAGAAAGAGAGAGAGAGAGACGTTAGCCTCGTAAACGGCAAATACGAGTCTTAAGCGAAAGTCCCGCGGCTTTTACGGCCGCAGCGTACAAGAGGAAGAGAGAGAGAGAAAGAGAGAGAGAGAGAGGAGGGTGGGAACGTGACTGTTTAGATGGTCATCTTTTGATTGCGGGGATTTATTTCGCCGCGTGCACGAGCGCCAAGCGAGCGAGCTCGGGAATCAGATAGCCCGAAAGTCGCCGCCCAATCCCGATTCGCAACCACCGCCTTCTCCTCCTCTTCTCCGCGGGAAATCCCAAAACCAATTCCCCGGACTATCTCTCCCTCTCTCCCTCTCTCTTTCTATTTCAACCCCCCCAGTATAGCAGTGGCAGCGGCTGCAACGCTGATCTTTCTCTCCTCTTTGTTTCACCTCGCGATATCGCCGCAGCGTTTCTTCGAACCCACGGCCGCGTGTACGTGATAATGTCCGTTTGCACGGATTGCGTTTTGTATATGTACATACATATATACGCGTATATATGTATGTATATTCGAATTGAACGTATATACGTACGGTTGCGTACGTGAAAATATTACGAGTATTAAACGTACGGCCATTTTCAGATCTATATATATACCTTCACGCGCGTAGTGAACAGTGTGAATTTGTTAACGACGCGTTACAAATGTATTAAGGTCGAAACGTGCGTAGGTATATATGTATATACATGCGTGCATTGAGAAAACGCATCTTACGATACGCCACATACGCTATGTGACTTTATATATATAATACTATATATATACGGAGAGGGTAGAACCGCTCAGCTTTACGAGCCTGGCAAGGATTATTTATCCCTCTGCGCCGACGTCGACGTCGCCTGTTAGAATAGCGTGTCCACACGTATCCGTATATATATATATACATACGTAAATATATATATATATATATATATAAAGATACACACACGCGCATGCGCACGACTGTATATACATAGAAGCGAAAGCTTTATTGTGCACGGGGAGTAATGGCCATATTTGCGGAAAGGGAAAAGAGCTTTCGTGCTTTTATCGTAATCCGATTCCAGTGCGCCGGCGTGCTTCCCTCTTCCTCTATACTTCGTTGTTTCTCTTATTCCTCGTCGCGTCGTGAGCCCCCTCTCCCCTCCCCTATTTCTATAGCTCCTTTTTTTTTCTTTCAACACAGCAGTGGTGGATAGCCTTTGCGCGCGATCGAAATTGAATTATTGGTTCGCGTTTTTCATCGGGCGGGGTGTTATTATGGTGATCAGAGGGAAGAAGAGCGCCGGGGAAACAATTTCGCGATGAATATTCATGAGCTAGTTGACTGTGTTGCCACGGGTTTCTCTGCGCGGGGACAATTTTTATGTAAATGATTTATACGACTCGTGGCCACGGTATTGTGGTCTATACGAGGAACTCGATTTGTATAGGGAGCTTCGCGTGGTGAGAAATGAATGGATGGATGGATATACTTTGGGTGTGAGTGGCCGCGCGCGAGGAATAAAAAATTTTCTAGAAAGTTGATATTTGTTATAGAAAAGTTTATGAAAATCTTCTGGCTATACGTGGAATTTCACTATATCGGTCGTGTTTCTTGAGATTGCCTTGGTATAGATACTCAATAATACAACACTGGATATATATATTTTGCTGTATTTCTATAGATACGTCTGATATGTTACAAAATAATTTGAAATCTGCAATTTTCGAAGATTGAAATGTCTCGAATTTATTGGAGTTTTTGCACAATACTCGCGCGCTACCAACATCTGTTATCCAATATTTCATCAGTCTTGAAATGGCATTTTGAAAATACACGAAATGAAGAACGTCAATATCATCTCAGATATCATGTATGATTTCCGAAAGTCTCTAATAATTTATCAGAATGTACTTGCAGATACCCATTTCGATTTCGAATAAACGCTCGTGCATTTCCCTCTCGTGAAAATAAATTCATTACCTTGATTAAAATCCGGACGAACCACTGGCGCCGTTCCAATTTAAGCTCCTCTCCGATTAGCTCAATTAATTTAACCCTTAGAAAATCGTAGAAAAAAACGAAGAATCTCATTTCCTTACGCGATTGAAAATTTTCGAACCACGTCCTCTTCTAATCGCAACAATAATTCCTCCTCCTCCTCCTCCTCCTTTGCTCTATACTACTAAAAAAAAAGTCAATTTCGAACGTTCTCGTATTACCATCATGCGCACACAGGCGTTTAGCCGTAATCCACGCATAGCCGAGTAAACAGATCCGTGCAATTAGAGAAAACGCGCTGTGTTTTCTTCTTCTTCATAGCCAGTCGATTCGAAACCGAAAGAGCCTTCGATTAAATCCCCTAGGAAATTTACATCCTATTCCATGGTTTGGCGAGCGAAGAAGGAATGGATATAGAGAGGGAGAGAGAGAGAAAGGGCCAATAGTTAAGTGCACCTGCGGATCGTACGGCGGCGCTGTGGTTTGGTTTTGTGGCCTATAAAGAACCCGACGCGCCGGCCACTTGTACGAGGCGCGTGTGATATCGGGACGTGCCCGACGCTTGCAGTGTACCCAGTGCTGGCCGATATATATATACGCATAAATAAACGTGCGACTGCAGGTGCAGGCGATACACTTGTGTATATGTATGTATATATATACATATACATACATAGTCACTTACTGCGAGTCTGTGTATGTGTGGTTTGTGAAACGATCGGAGAGAGAGAGAGAGAGTAGCGGTGGAATGGATGCCGAGTGTAATTGGTAATTTCGCGATGAGCGTTGGATTGATGATGTTTTAATGGGCGCTCGAGAGAGAGAGAGAGAGAGAGAGAGAGAGAGAGAGCTGTGAAGTTGTAAATTGGCGATGATGACATGAAAATTAATCTGGATTTCTCACGCTCATGTTGTTAATTCATTCGGTGTATACAGTTCCTCGCAACACTCTGTCATTCCAGGTTATTGAAAAAAAAAAAAAATGGGAACCAATCGTAGGATCGTGCGATGTGAAAAAAAGCGTTTTTTCATTTTTCTATTGACAAACAAATCACTCTTATTGCTATTTCATGCACATAACCTTTGCCAGACTACAAGTTTCCTGTATCAAACTATACGGCAACTTTCCCACAACCCTCATAAGCAGCGACTGGAACACATCGTATAACAATTTGTTCTCTCTCACACATATATACACCCGCAGACTCTACTAAACCAGAGCATGACATCCAACTACACCAGCGCGTACAGTTATGCTCTCTCTCTCTCTCTCTCTTTCTTGAACAATCATACCTCTGCACAGTACGGACGTGCACGGAAAAGTAAGCCCTCCTCCCTTTCTCTTTTCTCCTGCACAAGGAGTAGTACAACAGAGCAGCAGGGTTTATCGAACGAAGACGACGACGACGACGACGACGACGACGGCTCGAAAGAACGAGAGGTGAAGAAAAAGGACGCGCGGCATATCGTAAAGCGCCCGCATCGCCCACCTCTCCCTAGAGGTACACGATCCTTCGCGCTAGGAATTATTTTCATGGCAAGGCCACACTGCAGCGATTAAAAAAGCTGGACAAAGCAAACGAGCGCGAAAACACGGACGGATAACGTAACATGGAGTTGGGAGAGAAAGAGAGAGAGAAAGAAACGTTTATAGATAGCTGAGATGGAGAGAGAGCAATAGTTTTTATCGAAAGGTAGTTTTTCTCGCTTGCTATGGGGGTGCGAGAACCGATAAATTGGTACGCTAGAGCATCGTCTGCAAATCCAGCTTTTTGGAAAATTAAACCTGCACAGCGAGGTATTGCCATCGTAATGTCCATTTTTTCTAACCCGTGCCTCGATTCGTTCTATACCTAGTAGTCCTTTAGGATCGATTCACGGAGTTTCTTTTTTTTAGGAAAAGATGGATATGTTATCGAAGGGCTTTATAAATCATTTGTTATGTAATATTTTGTAAGATAAAAGCGGAGGGCAAGGGTTGGAAGGAATGGTTTATTGATGGTTAAAATTTATCCTTGTACACTGAGAGAAGTAGTCTAGCAAAATTTGTTATAAGTGTATCAGAAATTATTATAATATATATCAGTGCGGAAACATACTTGCATTGAGCGGATTTTTATTATAATAATAGTAATAATTAATACAATTCAGAATAATTTTTCTAATAGATAATTATAAAATTTAATATGAATGTGATAAAAATTATTATATTATATGTAGTGCCATGCTGAGGGTCCCGAGATCGAATCCAACCGCCGTAAGAAAAAAAAATTTATTTCTCAATTTATTTATTTTAACATTAAATTTATTGTGATGGTGTACCGCGAAATTCAGAAAATGCGAAACGATAAGAATAAAAATTAAATTTTTTTATATTTGAGATCAATCGGAAAAATTACTGTGTTCGATAGCAAAAATTAATACAATGAAAGTATGTCTACCGGTTGCTACAAAATATAGTAAATTTTCTTATGTTTATAATAAATTTTCCTACAACGCTTCTCTCATGTCAGAATAATTAAACTTGATACGTAGAAGTTCAGATATATGGACAATTTTGAAGGGAGTACGCGAGAAAATTATTTTGAAATAATACCGGATGGCAATACCTGACGTTTTCCATTAAAATAATATACTGTCTGTTGAAAGTTTAATAAGAAAAATTCGAAAGAACTACATTCATGCCGCTTGAAAATAAACATTTCTCTGCGCGAGAGTCTCTTTAGCTACCGAGTTACCTCCCCTTGTTTTACGGCTTTTAATCAAAGTTCCTTGAGTGGCGCAAGTCAAACAGAAATCGAAATGTCAAACCGCTCTTTTTGCTTTTGTTAAAACATTGTTATGACAAGAGAACGTGCTGCTAATATTTGTCATTCGACATTTCTCCCTGAAATATGCTTTTTCAATAAATTCCCGACAATGGAAACGATATTACAAAAACAATTGATATCGAAATTTTTTTTTTCATTTTTATCGTACTGCCTATATATTTTCTTTTTTAATGACAACTGTATTCCAGTTTCAGTATATCTTCAATTTATTACTACGTCGGAGCAAAAAATCCGTTAAAAACACTGAGAAAAATTTATGTAGTCATTACGGTTATATCGTATAGTTATCAAAATATAGTTACTGTTATTCTATTGTTTGAGTATAATATGATATTTTAGTATTATATAAATTTTACTATAAAATAATGTTTGCAACGAGTTTGCATTATACATTATTGCAATAATAACTATATTTTCACCCAAATAAACCTTTTGCACTAAAAAAAAAATCTTATCTTATACATCATTCTTCATCACGCATTTGCACACCACTATTCCCCAAAAAAAAAAAAATTTCCCTTCAAATCCCACCCAACCCGACCTAAAAATTTCATTACCCTAAAACAGTGTCTCCCCATCTTTCATCGATTTCCTATCCCTCGAATCCTTCTCATACCCCAGCGCCTCCTATAACCCACGCGAAGACGCGAGTTTATCCGGCTGCAGCGTTATACGCCGCCGCATAATACACGGTCGGAACGTGCAAGGGTGCGCGCGCCATTTTTTTTTCTACCCTCCGGCACTTTCTTTTCCAAAATTTATGCCGCTGCCGTGTGGAATTTCGCGAGTTTTCGGCTCACCTTCTCTTCTTTCCCTCCGGAGATCTTTCTTTATTTTTTTGAAGACGAAAGGCACGGAGCGTTGCGTCGTTGCAAATTTCTTTAATGGCTGGGTTATGAAGAGTTATGGATAGGATGTTTTTGTTCTTTTTCGGTCAGGGTTTTAATTAGGTGAGAGTGCGTGACCTTTTAAAGGCGCGTAGGAATTTGTTTAATTTTTGTTTTTATGCGGGAGGGTAGATTTGATTAATCGAGAGAAAAAGAGAGTACCTGAAGTTGACGAATTTTACTTTTTGTCGAATTAAGATTTATGCAAATTTGTATCAGCAGTAAAATAATTTAAAGGCGTAAAATAAACAAACAAAAATTAAACTGGGTTAGTAGGTAAGACGGTTATAAAAAGGTAGGTTATGACGATGCCTGGCTAAAATCTGCCTATACTACTAGTTTGATTAGTGTTTTTCATCACTATGTGCAGCATCTTTTTTTCCAAATCACATTTATGTAAAATGTTTTCATTTAAAGGTTATCCTACTACGAAAAGCACTTTTCACGAATAAAATTATCCTAGTTATTCAAAATAATGCAAAAGACTTTAAGTTTGCAGGTTTCCAATTTAATAATACGATACAAGTCACATAATTATGAGATCGGGAAATATTCCAATTAAATTAATGATTACAGGCATTTCTATTGATTAACATTTCTCACTTTTAATTGCAGTATAAATTTAAATTGACGTTTCCGTGATGCCGAAGACCTTTTGTTATACCTTATCTGAGTAAAGGAATACCAGTCTGTTACAAATGAAGCAAAATGTATTACTTGTTTACTTTATTTTCTCTACGTTTGGTTACTGGAAAATAGTATAATACAATGGGAATTTGAATTATTTCACATATAACCGAGCCACGTATTTAATTACTTCATAATAATCATATCGGTGAAACACGAAACTTTTAATAAGCATCGCCTGTCGGGAAAATATACCATGTTGCGTGTGATTATTGATTATTCTGTATCAAAATATAATTAATCCGATGAGTAGTAACATCATCTTATCAATGATAGGAGATTTATTTTTAAGTTTATAACGAGAAAGATGCATTTCAACTTACACGAGATCATGTTAATCTTTAATGAATTTTACACACTGTTGCCACAAAAAACTTTGTAATAATTAACGAATGCAACGCAAAGTACAATTAATTACGATATCACTGATAAATTCTCACAAATCCATCGCTATATTTCCACCAAACTTTCCCTCACCAACTGAATACACCAAATCATTTAAATTTAAAACGCACGAGCAACCCCTACAACATACCATACATCATAATTTTCCTCGTATCAAACTCTTTCACACCCCGTTTGTCAATACAGCAATCTATAAAACATCGAGCAACTACACACAACTTGCAACAATTTTCTGAATGACCTCGAGAAAGAAATCCTGAACACCGTTGCCTATATTGATCCCGCGTTCACAAATTGATTTCATGCAGCTTAACCTCTCTCTCTCTCTCTCTCTCGTATCTACCTTCCTAGCAAAAAGCAGCCAGTAGCATCGGCTCGAGCCAATAATCGCAGAGTCACGTCCGAATCCTCGCGCGGCCCATCGGCCCGTAAAGGCAATATCTCGCTCGGTCAATCTCGCCATACCACGTGTGTCTCTGTATATATATGTGTGTGTATCCCTTCCTCCCGTGTATATATACATATATATATACACACACACACACACTATCGTGTGTCTCTCTCACGGTGACGTATGAGCTTGCGGGTTTACGCGCGACGATATAAATGTTCGTGCTTTTGGCCTGTGTCGTATACACGTCGGTTATTAAGGATATATATATATATATATATACGGACGAAAATTTCAGGGCCTCCTTAAAAGCGCACGAGGTACTATTACCGTGGCGTGTACTAAGGAAGGAGAAGGGATGTACGTGTAATGTTACCAGACGTTTTACGGCCGAACGTATCTACCTACATGTGTATATATAGGTGAGATCAGCACAGCACGTGACTGAACCCAAACGAGGGACCTTTTCTTTTCGCCTTAGTGTGAGAGACGCGCGGTATGGTTGTGTCGCAGAAAATAGGTGAGAGAATGAGTATGCGTGTCTGTGCGTTTATGTGCATTGGAGCAGTATGTGGGTGTATGTGTTTATACGGGTGTAATTAGCCAGTAGCAGATAGGCAGTAGCGTGTATTTGTATACCTGTATATATATAATCTATATACCTATGTGTATATATATATGGACGTGTGTATCTGCTTGTCTACTGTTTGTAGATGCCTTGATATACTGGTGTGTACAGGTGCAGACATCATTAATTACAATAGGTGGCAAAAACCTTTTTTTTATTTTTTCATATACGTAATGATCGCTATTACATCGTAATCTTGTCATAACAAAAGAGTTGTGGCAATTACTTTATTAGTTTGTCTAACTATATATATACGGTTAAAAGTCTTAATGCTCTTAACCAAGCGTCAATTTATCACTTTTCATGTCCAGCGTACACGCGCACTACGTTGGTGACTGCATGTATATAAAAACGTATATGATCGCACATGTATATGTGTATGTGTGTGTGTGTGTGTTACAGAAATAAGTTGGACCGACTTACTTCTTCGTTTAAGCTTCTTCAGCAGAAGCTACCTCGGGGCTGTGCGCCGGAAACCGTGGAAAATTCTACGTTTTACTTCTGCGGACTTGTATTTTATATATTATCTCGCACTGCACTGCGCTGCACCCGAGTAGATACGTGTATATATATACATATATATATATATACATACACACTCTCATGTCTGCACGCGCGTACAGTCACTCGAGTCCTGCGAGACAGTCTTAAAATACTTTTGAATTTTCGCGAAGGTAGGGTAGCGTGCACGTGGAATAAAAAACGAAGTAATTACGGCCAGATGTTTCGAGAGAGCGAGAGCGAGAGCGAGAGAGAGAGAGAGAGTAGAAGAAGGTGAAAAAAGAAGGAAGGAGGTGTAGATCCACTTGAACTTTTGCGATGGTTAACTCTTTCGCGCGCGCGCGCGTGAGCTAAGAGCTCGACGTTAATCCCGACAATACATATTTAACAAGTACACGTGGTGGGAGGAGGTGCGGTTTAATTACCCTCTTGCACGCGAGATAGAGAGCGAGTATATTGCAGCTTACGAAAAATCTGACGGAATGTTTTCTACTAACACTATAATAATCTCACGTCGTGCGAGAAACGTTAAAAGAACATTGATTTCGCGACAATACCGCCGCTACATTCTAAAAAATTCCTCACCACGCGTGCGAAATTCAATCGTCAAACAATATCCCATCGTTACATTTACCACCTCGAAAATTATTAAAATACGCTCGTATACTCCGCTCCGGTCTTTTGTCAAACCAATTTTCCTCCGGTAGCGGGCAAAATTCAAGTGCTGCGCGACCCTCCTCCCATTATTGTCGCTCTCTGGTCCGTTTATTTAAAATCCATTGTATACGCGTGTGCGGCTATCCTGCGCGTGTATGTATATATATATACATATACATATATTTATAATGATAAATCCACGAACGTGCGAAAATGAGTGAAGCATCAACGCGTGCGGGAAAAACACACGCTCGTATGCGAGTATATACGACTATATAGCCCATCAAAAACTGTATGGCGACGTAGCGCACGCGCGTTGTAACGCCGAAATTAAATTTATGTCTGCGAATAAATTAACCGAGAGAAAGAGAGAAAAAAAATAATAATAAATCTACAGTTAAAAATATAAAGAGTGTGCGTGTGTATATATATGGTAGCAACAACTGAGAGTTTGCGATATTTCAAATGCGTATGTATATAATATATATATATATATATATACGGGCGGACTCTCAAATCGGGGGAAATTATGCGACGACGCAAACAAACCGCGCGCTCGTGCTCGTTCGCTCGCTTGCGTATATACGTACGTGACCACCGGGGCTTTTCACCAAGTAATCGACGTGAATGCATTAATCGCACGCGGCCGACGTATAAAATTGCGCGGACACGCGCGCGCGCCCGCGCTATAATTGTCGGTCCTGTTTTTTCAGTGCAAATACGAGCAGAAGAGAGAGAGAGAGAACAGGTGTAGAGATTGCGTATATATCTGTATCGACAGTGGTGCGCGTGGTGGGAGAGAGAGAGAGAGAGAGAGAGAAGAATTTGCCTATGCTAATTTTCGAGGACGCGCGAGCGTCGATGGCGATTTAACGAGGTGCAATTGTGTCGGACGATGTAGCGGTGCAGTAGACGCGGATATCGCGAAGTTTTTAATGTTGATATATAATATATACGTGTTGTCCTGGCGAAGGTATAAGTATTGATGGTTAATAGGTTATTGATTAAGGATGAGAGTGAAAAGTAATAAAAATATTTATTTTTGTGGAGAAAGGTATTATTTTACGTGGACCATGGAGTATAATGTAAATAGATTTTCTTAGAATATATAATAATAATTCAGTAAAAATTTTACGGTAATCGTGCAAGACGCATAGCGAACCACTCGCGTTGACCCACATTTTAAGCCCATTAGAGCAGGAGAATTTTGAGGTTTTAGCTCTTAAGCATCCCTCTCTCTCTCTCTCTCTCTCTCTCGCCACACGAATCTCAGACATAATTTATCGAAAGTGGGTATAACTACGAGAGAGAGAGAGAGAGAGAGAGAGAGAACGAAGGATCGGTTAAGTTTGCGAAATTTTAAAAACTTGAGATTTTACAATTCACGGTAGATCGATCAAACATACTTTTACTTCTATAAGTCGCTGAGAAAAACATTTTCTTAACTACTACTAAGCTTGCAAATTATATAACTTTTTATATACTCGTTGTTCACCGATGCATTAATTCTTAATCATTTATCACTGATCTCAAGTACAAAGAGGGTTGCGAACGAATGCAAAACGAGTCCACAGCTGCTATATACGTGTTAACCTCCGGCCTACTACCCCGATTCGATATTTCTCACCTCGCTCTCTCTCTCTCTCTCTCTCTCTCCGCCCCTTTACGCGGCATCGATCCACCCGCAACAACTTAATTACGTTCGTAAACCACGCCGACGTGTGCATATATGTGTATACGCGCGCGTATATAGTACGCGAAATAAAACGTGCGAAAACGTCTATACCGCATCAATCCGTTGAATTCATCTATCGTGTGCACCTTCTGAAGAATTGATTTGAGTTGGATGCTCTATCACATAGACAATCGATCATCATTTACTACTCGCAGATGTCGAGTGAATAATTCCGCAACCCCGAGGTTGTGGAAAATCGAGAGAATACGTGAACGTAGGTACACGTTTATTAATCAGCGATTGCGCGATTAAGAATTTTGTCGATATTCACGCGAACACATATCGAGTTTTGGGATATTTAAATATTGAGTGCGTAGTTTTGATGATCGAGTTATTGGAGGGGGAGGGGGTTAGAAGAGAGCGAAGTGTAGTTAATGTGCTGTGTTACGTATACGTGAGTTAATGTGCACGATTTATGGTAATTATTAATTTAGTTGGACGCAGCATGTTGAGAGTTAAATTTTCTCTCTCTCTCTCTCTGTAGCTTTTTGAGTATCAGTTACAGCTTATATGAAGGTTCGAATGTAAAAGTCGCAAAGCTTACTATATGTGTTTTAAATTAAATAACATATCATTATTCGTTGAGTAACGGTGCTTTTTGGCGTGTTATTAATGCAGAGTCAATATTGTTTTGTGTGATTTTCTCCCATAAATTACATGTTTTTTAAGCCGCATCGAGTGTCCGATAATTAAATTGAAATTATTTGTAAATATACATCGTTCTCTTTATACTAAAGCCGGTATTTATTCTCCGAGAATTTAATTGACGCAAATTTACATAAATAACTGTACTAGCTTATATAAATAAATAAACTTTTAATATACAAGCAGGGTAAATGTAATTTGTTATTTGAGCAAATTAACGTTTATTCTTGGTTGCCGAACAAACACGTCGTTACTGAATTAACCTCATCAATCGAATTAAAAATGTAAATATAGCCCCCAATCGTAGCTCAAACGCGATTTATCACGGAAAAATACAAAATCATCCGAAAAATCTTTCATCGAGTCGTCGAAATAATTACACAACATATATGTGAGTAAGACCTCACTTGTTATCTCTTGTATTTATATATACATGTTCATAGTCATCTCGAGCTCAACTTTCACATTACAAGCGCAATGAAAGGCTTTGAGAAACGCTATTTAGATCTATCGCTGTACTTTGCTTCGAAAATTTGTCCCTTTGCGCGTAATTACGCAGCGAGCTCTCTTACATCGATAATTAATTTCGCGCATTAAGCACGCGAGATTCCGAGATGCGTGGACCTGAAATTAATGGAAAAAGGGGAGAAATTGAAATTGCGAGGGACAGTAAGATAAAAATAGATAATTATGCTCGCACGTAACCTTGTGTGTTGGTTTTATTTTATTCTCAATTGTATGCTGCTAAATTGAAAGATATTCGTTTGATTATAATGATTTCCTAAATTTACGGAATCATTTCATTTTATACAAAACGAAACTATGCTTTCATTAAAAAATATGATTGTGAAATACTATAGATCGTTCCAAAAATGAATAAATAATATATATAGTCAACATTAGTTGTTAACATATCTAGCTTTCATTATTAAATACTTTCCAACATTACCGAAAAAATGTTTAGTATATTATTCACGTACCTCGACGTAGATCAAACTTGTAAGTAATGTAGCCCTATTATTAACTTTATTCGGACGAAAGCGAGCCGTCATACAGTCCAATCCATCAAGTCAGTAGGGCTTAATAGAAAAGATCTATCTTGTGTATAATAAATAAAGGTGCGTGACGATTAATCTATTAGATTATAGTCAATGTCGTGTTCTATCAAAAACTTTTTTAACTCTTCGATCCGACTTGCAAGACCGTTAGCATTCCAAAAAGAGATCTTTATATTTTTAATGTTGAATTTTACTAAGCAAGCTTGTAATAAG
>JAWWEQ010026809.1:0-25086 GCA_035583055.1 Torymus tubicola | reverse complement strand
TTTTTTTCTAAGTAAGAATTTTCTCGGAATTTTTCGGTATCGCTGAACGCATGAAATTTTGATAAAACAAAAAAATACGTGTCAAATAATTTTTGGAGAAGAACATGAATACTTTTATCCCAAAATGATCGGTGAGATAGGCATACGCGGACCACCTGATTTGAGATGGATTCGGCCCTTTATATAATATAACCAGCGTTGATTAAGATGAAAAGTTTTAATATCAACGCCGCGCGTTCTGAATTTCCACGAACTTGCCCCGCGGAGAAACGCTGCGCTCGCGCTCGAAGCTCCAAAACAATCCAGAGACTCCATATATACATACATATACATACACACCTACAGAGCATCCTCGACCGTATAGCGAAGAGTAATTTAATACACATCGGAATACGGAAACTCGACAAGACCTCGACTATTACAAAACAGCGCATGGGACTAAAGACGGTGGTATCTTATATATACATATACACCTTGAACACAAGAACGAAGAAGCTTGCTCACCAGGTCACTTTTTGCTTCGTCATCTGTGTACGCGTTATATATATACGTAAAATAATGAAATATCTTCTGTTTCCTTATTACGCAACACTTCTCTCTCTCTCTTCGAAATGAACATCTACCGCATACGAAATTCCAAACCTCTCGTATGTATGTGTTTATACATACACGTGCACATCGCCCTCAAAACGCATCCCAACAATCGTGCACACAACCTCTCTCTCTCTCTCTCTCTCTCTCGCTATGCAACACTGCGAACAGAGCGCAGAGCGCGAATTCTCCCTGGTTGCTGCTGCTGCACATTCACCTACATATATACATACATATATACGCGTACAAAAGCCCAGCTCTATACTACCGCCAGTCTTATATGCGCTCGCGCGCATCGATCGCTTGTGCAGAGGGAGAGAGAGAGAGAGAGAGAGAGTGAGTGCGCGGGTGGGTAGACGGGCATCGTGCCAACGCGCAGATGAAATTAACACCCCGAGCCCCTCGAAATTACCATGCGAAAAAAGAGAGAGAGATAGTAGTGAGCTTTTTTTTTTCAAGGTGCTAACGGAAACGCGCTGCTTCCCTGCGTGTGTATACTCTGCTGTGTGTATAGAGTAATTTTTGTGGTATAACCGAATGAATAAAGCTATGGTTATATGGATGTTAAGCGAGAGAATATATATAGGAGAGACGAGAAACCGAAACGATTGGGAAATGGATAGGGTTGGATTCGATTGGGAATGGAGGGGAGGAAGGATAATAAAAGTGTGATTTTTTGAACGTAGGAATTTCGAGAGAAAGGTCGGTATGCGCAGAGTTTGAACTATTATATAAAGGTCTATATTATTTATGCAGTCAGGGGGTAGTATGACGATTTTATTGGAACCTCTTTCACTCTCTGATGGGCGCGGAGGGACGCGATCGATTAGGAAGAATTTATTTCCGATAGTTTAAATATTCCATCCGGAGCGTAGCCCTTTGCCTACACTCTATATACATATATAGAATATACAGAACAGGTAAATTGATATGCTCTCCCGACCCGTATTTGCATAGTGGTTCAATGGACGTCTATAGCCAATATTAGCCCTTATCAATAGTCGCGTATATATTCATACACATATCTACCGTATATATAATCACCAATTATTATACAAATAAAACCATGCGATTATATTATATGTATACATCGACGTTGCTAATTTTCCTCTACTAACACAGGAACAACCACATATACATCGTTCGCTTCGTAATTAAACTATATATCTCAGTTTTCCTATATACACACACACACACATACATATATATATATAAACTCCTTCTTCGTGACAAAATGAAATCCATCCTGTGCTCGTCGGTCGGCCGGTCACATACAATATATAAGGCAACGTTGCCGCCGGCTGTGCGGGCATTCACGACGCGCATCCGCGCGCAGCACATCTACATGCATACATACATGCACACGTTGGATATATATATAAAGAGAAGAAGAAAAAAAAGTCCTATTCGCGGTGACGGGGGCGGGGAGGATGGGAGAAAAGGCAGAGTCGTGCAAAGACTGGAGCAGAGCGACGAGAATACCGTAGCTCACTCACTCTCTTCTTTCTCCCTTTACATCGTCTTCCATTTGGGAATTAATTATTTCCAAGGACTCGCCTACTGCTGCCGCACCGTCGTCCCTCTTTTTATCTCTTCACGCCTTTCCCTCTCTCGGCAGGTATATATATATATCTATCAGTCTCCTCAGCGTTAGCTATTCCCATTCCCTTTTCTCTCTCTCTCTCTCTCTTTCCAACCCTACGCTGTCTTTCTTCCCTGTGCGCGCGTACGACGTCGCTAAAAGTAAAAATAGTTCCCCGAGGCGGAAAAGTTCGCCCTCTACTGTACGCGCGCGCGCGCGCGCGCAAAGTGGCCTCTGGCTGTACGCTACTGCACAGCCGGAAATAGCTCGGATGGATAGATAAAGAGTGCAGTCCCTACTTTTCTTTTTCCTTTCTTTTCTCCTTCTACCTATACCTTCTGCGCTTTCGCTCGCGCAAGCCTTTAAGCTCCTACGATTTTTCCCTATCGGCTCGCCTTCGCTCGCTCTCCTCTCATTCCTCGCGCGTCAAATACGTTCACTCGCGCTCTTGCCTCTGTTCTACTGGAAAGCTGACGCGGAGAGAGTGAGAGAGGATTCGCTATAGCGACGACGACGCCTTCTTCTTCTTCTTTTCTTTTATCGTATATATATAGAGCTGGTGTGGTGAGTTATATAGCGAGGTTGGGCTATATAGCGACTGATGGATTTTCACGCGACCGACGACGACAACCGAGGGTATGGTGGCATATATTAGTAGCCCCGAGGAGACGACGTTGGTAGTAGTAGTAGTAGTAGTCGCTTACGAGTTAAATTTTGGATGTCGACTCTTTATCGTTGCTGAAGTGTGCAAGCGGTGGTGCGAGAACGTTTTAGTAGGTAAATACAGGGTGACGCGCGAGGGATGATGTTTTTTTTTTGTGTAAGGGGAGTGGGATTGGTAGGTGAATTTATATTTTTTTTTATGTGGAGGTTTTTATCGATTCGATAACGGAAAATATGATGTCAAAAAAAAAGGTAAAATGGTTGTGTGTGTGGGTGTCTGGATAGGGAAATAAATTATGATATCTTATATATTTACATATTTAACAGGGAGCAAAACGATAAATATTGAGATTAATTTATTCGAAAATTGACGTATCTATCGATAAATGTGATATTAAAATTATACTTTACCTGCATTTTTTATATACTGGCGAAAATCGATCATTCGTATGTTGATGAATATTTAATAATATGCGAAATAGTGACTTTAGTATATATATAATTAAAATCATATTATCCAAATATAAATGGCAAACAATAATAAAATTTACAAATACAAAATTTATTTTGTATGATAAAATCATTATATTAAATTATGTGTATTAAAAATAATATCTTAAGTTAATATAATTAAACAAATAAATTTAATTTTAAGTTCATATTACATGCACGAAGGTAAATTATGTAAAGCAACCGGGAACGAGGATGAGGGGCAAATACATATTTGCACAAGACAAATTACTTTCAAAGTCAGATTTATAAAAGAAAGACGATTTTGTTTTTATTACATTCGTTGTGTAAGTGCGTATGTCTACACGTATTTCATGTAGTTCAGTTTTGCTTCTTTTTTTTTTTACTCTTCTCGTCGTACAATAATCATAGCCCTTAATCGTACAATCTGAGTCTCGCGAATATTTTCTGTACACGTTACAATATAATGTCGTAATAATTAGCCCTCGAGAGAACGAGAGAGAGAAAAACGAAACGTTCTTCTCGCGTGTTCCAATCGGGGACCGTACATATATATACTATATACATATATATATATATATATATATATAAACGGCGCACCCTCGATTATTTCCTCTTTCCTCGTTTCTCTCTCCCTCCGTAAATGCGATATGTACCGATAAATTATCATATCTCATACATTTATCGTTTGCTCGTTGTATAATCTTCTTCTTCTTTTTTTGTTCCTCTTCTTCGTCGTCTCTTTCGTCGCGAATACGAGCGAGTAAATATATACTTATAATACTATATATTATATATTTTATTCTTTTCTTTTGCCTTTCTCTCACTTTTCTTTCTATTCTTTTTTTTTATACATGATCGTTATTAACGCGCGCACCTCGCGACAAGATTTTTCCTCGTCGTCTGGTTAATCGTCCACGTGTATATCAGTTCTTCTTTTTACGCTTTTTTTTTCTTTCTTCGCGTCGATTTCAAGCGGACGAGTTATCCAGATAAAACGGTGAAGAAAAGAGCTGATCAAACCTTGACTACTACGTGTCTTCTTTGGTATTTAATATACATGCTTGCTATTAAATTCCTCGGATCGTAGTTGTTACGCGAGTATATAAGATATAGTCAAATGGTTCAAACGTCTCTTTTCCCTTATACAATATAGATAATTTGTTTATGTGTGAAAAAAGTTTTTTTTCTTGGTATAATTCCACTGTCTTGGACAGCTGATTCGAACGTAATATTACATATACTTTTTAGATTTATATAAAAGAATAATTGGAATAAATTTAACATAAAGTCGAAAAGAATATTTTACTTGTATATAAAAGAATATCACGTAATTGCGTAATATACGCGAATATTTATAACAACGTATACACAACCTCTCGTTTAAAACGAAACCACCTCTTCGGTGTAGCAAATTATCCGGTATAATTTTAGTCCAAGACAGCAGACATGCAGTAGTCGATATTAATCTCTAAGCATCGCAAAATGTTATACTGGACGTGGCTATAAATTTTCAAAATTAGCTAGTTCGTAAACCTCTGCCTCGTTCGCGCACACTTGCCTCCTTTGTTCTTTCTTAACTCATTTTTATTTACCGTATACTTCGAGAGTCTCTACTTTTTAATCTCTGTAATCTTTCTCTCTCTCTTATTTTTTTTTCGGCATCATCGTGCCCTCTATATAGTTCAACTTATATGGTTTCTCTGCGCTTCTATATAATCGTTGATAAATTCCTTATACAGTATATACTTTAGTAAAGATTATAATGCGGCAACGTATACTAAAATAAGTAAATATAACGTCCAAATTTTGTGATTACATATGTATACACTGTTTTTTTTCTTCTTTTCCTTTTCTTTCATGAAATTTCATGTTACGCTGCTCAGTCGCAAAATCTGGGCAGTTCGTAGCGTATAAAATTTTGTAATAGTAAAACGGTTTGTATAAACATTTTTTTTTATACGAAATTCGCGTTATGCAATTGGTGTATATATATAAGATCGTAGCAAATGAGGATATTACGAGGAAGTAAGTACTGAAGAGGCATGCTTTTAATGTGTTATCAGTACGTTTTTTATTTTTTTACTTTTCGAATATCAAACCTATATACCCTTATAAAAAAATTTGTTAACAAAACCGTGATCGTGAATTTTGCATCGATATATCTATCATAACATTCTTCCAACCCAAACCATATCTTTTCAAAACCGAATATACATCATCCCCCCTATTAACTCACACATTACCAGCATGCCGCACAATTCAAAAAGATTACAAAACTTTCGGCCAATTCGCACGTCTCGGCCCTCGTATATATATAATAATATATATGCGCGTCACACATTACAACGCATTTATGCAAACGTACGTACACACTATGGTATACATATATGCATGCGCGTGTATATCGCTATATATATATCACTAAAGCACCAATAATCTCGTACGCGCGCGCGAAAACTTCATCATGTCGATGGCTGTAGCGCATCGCACCGGGTTTATATAAGAGCATTGTTTCGTAAAGTTCGGGGCTGGCGCGTCGTGTTTTTGGGTCCTCATCTCTCTATTAAGTGTGTACGCATGATTCCCTGCCGGCACTAGCAGTCGTCTTGGTGGTGAACGGAAGAGGTCGTGTGCACGAGGGCAGCTACTCGGTCGACTATGTCCCCCGAGCGGCACTGTAACAGAGAAATTAATGGTTCGTTAGAGAGATGATGTGCGTGTTCGGTTATGAGTATTCAAGTCGATGTTTATATGATTAATATAAATTATATTGAGGTTCATTCATTCATATGTTTACTGTTTTCATAAAAACGAAATCAACAAATATTTTAGACTTTTTTATTGTACGTTTTACTAACTACCAAGATCATGCGCGCTCTTTTTTGCTGTAACAAATGCTGTATGACAATGAATATTGCAGTATTATATTGCATGTATTTTTTTTTAATATTTTGAGATTTACACTGAATTTTATACCGAAACTAGTATCGTATTTATCATCTTATCATTTGCAATGAAGACATTTTTGAGGTTAGGGTTCCACTGAAATATAATTTTTTGCAGCTTTCTATTATATAAAAACATATTCTAACAAAAAATATACTTCTAATTTCTGTTCTTTTTAGTTTAATTGTTAAACAATTTGAATTCTCGCAATTCTTTTCAGACTAATTAGATAAAATCTTAAGCGCCGAGCTAAATTAGGCGTCGACCAATCACGAGCTTATAATCTATCGGACTCGACCAATCCCAAACGTTTTATTTTGGCTTCAACTTTCCTTTATCACTTTTTTAAAGAGAAAAAAAAAGATACAAAATTTTAATCAATTGGGATACTGAATAATTTAATGATTATTTTTGGTTTTACTCAAATGGACAGATACATTCATTAATTAATTTCTCCTGTCAAAATATTTATTTTCTATCAAGAAACTTGTTAAATTTTGATGCTATTCATATCGGATGTTGAACCATGAAACAATTGCATGACTTCTTTAAATGTTTCACAACATCCTGTTATCACTTTTTAAAGAGAAAATTATCTAGATTTATCCTCCAGCTTCGATTATAAATACTAATTTGTTATGCTTGTTGACAGATTGAAAATTATTATTTACATATTCTATTCTATATATACCTATATTACGATATTTATTGCACTTCTTTGCTTACTCGTATATAATTACTTAAGTAAGATATGTATATAATATTGATATCTTCTGTCTCAATAGTTACTATTTAAAATGTGTTTAATTATACAGTATATTATTTACGGAAGTTCTTACTAATTTTGCACAAGCATTCATTTTAATCTTGTACATTTAATAATAATCATAATAATAATATTATCAACCAATAAGTGCATAAATAAGAAAAAAAATAATGTTTTCAGACATCAATTAAAGATTTATAGCTACAAGTTTCTTTGTATTTTATATATATTAAAAATTTAAAACAGTCTGCTTTTTCATTCACCCCGGGTCATCATCTATTAAAACAACTTCAATTTACACTGCTACCAACGATTATCCCGACACTTACCCTATTCAAATTTAATTTCCGCTCGAAACCTGACGATAAATTCGCATAATACTACACGTCTCTCACTTCGCCACCCCTCTCATCGTCACACCCACATAGCAGCAGTATCATATATATATATATATATATGCAGCACCTTCTCTTTAACCATCCTTCATCCGCAGCGACTCCAACAGAGAAACGGACAGAGAATGAGCAGATGAGATGCCACCACTCTCAGCTATGTGTGCGTATCTCATAAAACCAAATTAAAAATCGTCGACATACACACCTACATACAGGCTATATATACGTTATGCTCGTTTTACCACACGACGTTTTCACCCCGTCGTTTATATACACGAGGGATGGTATATCAAAGAAAACGAAACGAGCGATTCTCATACAACTCACTAGAGAGAGAGAGAGAGAGATAAATATATATAGGGAAAGGGTGCGAGGTGTTTCGAGGCGAGAAAGTCCGCCAAGTTCGAGATTATTAGCGCTGTGGAGTAAGGTATGGGGAACGTAATTTCCCGAGTTCATCGCGCGGCGCGGTGCGGCGGCGGTCGTCGGCGTGGAAAACACAATCGAGCGTGAAGCAGCGCGCGCGAGCGCACGCGGCGAAGCTGCTACTGCATATTTAAGGTGTGGGATCGGGAAGGATTGGGAGTGAGTGAAAATTCAACGTCAACCGTTTTTCCGGCTTAGTGGAACTGAGTTTCCCGTGTATTAATTGCGACGGATCGTGATGCTGTTTACGTGGATTAAATACGTCAGTTGATGTGTGAGTATATGGAAGAAGATATTGTATATGAAATAGATTTGTTATTGTATATTCAAAGCTTCCCTGATGGTAATCTATAGGATATTTTGTAATTTATAACTGATAACCATTTGTATTAGTAAATTGCCATAACGTATATAATGTGAAATACCGACATAATTAAGGAAAGTCTATATACATCTTTTGCAAATACTAATAGAAAAACATTGAGTATTTTTCGAAAAGCATTTACTCAGAATTAAATGAAAATTATAATTCCGGTAAGTAGGAATCTATATATTTTTAGAATCTTGATCTAGTTTTCAAATGGATGAATCTCATTAGAACTACTGATAGAATCACGCAAATTTTTAAGCAGAATTGGTTTTTCAAATAAACGTAAATGTGAGTTTATTTAATAATGAAATTGGGTTAATTTTCGACTTTATATCACTATAAAAGTGAGAATTTTTCGTTACTCAATTTCTAGCTATCGGTGAAATTTTTGTTTTGTTGAACTTTCCTAAGATTAGCACAAGCTTATTTTCGAGTATTTCGAAAGAATTAAAGCAAGATCAGTTTTTCTAATCAGGAAATGATTAGTAGAAAGCTTATTATTATTCTTATTATGAGGAATGAAAAAGACAGAATCAGACTGAGAAATAAAAGTTAAAATCTGTACAACAAATGATATTTTATAAATAATGTTTATTTATATATTTGGGTATCAGATACGCAACGCAGTTTAACATTCTTCTTATAGATAAAATTAATAAGTAAATTAAACGGGAATACTTTGTTACTACATAGTCAATAGTTAGACAATTTTACTATCAATATTTTAATTTTCTACAATGAAGAAGTAAGAGCCCATATTATCTTTTCATATAAATGCAACATTTTGGTCTAAACAGCTTATTTGTAAGAGCAAAAAGCATTTCGCTAAAATATATGCTACCACACGTTCATGCAACCAACACACATAACAGTTTTATCCCACTATTACATAAAGCCCCATAAAAAAGGACGACACCCTAGCTCCAAATTCACACATGTACAACTTTTCACTTTCCTCGTGTATATATATACATACACACATATACACACACCTATATGCATCCCCTTTTACACGACATCATCCACGTTCGCGCACACATTCTCATCCTCTCGGCAAGCACGACTCTCTCTTCTCTACACACCCAAATGAATGTATATACCCGCGTTGCACCGTGCCGGCAAGATGCGCAGCTCGTAGCACAACAGAACAGCAGTAGCAGCAACATTGCCGTGCCATACAGTAAACCCACGTCGACGTAAAAATCCGTTTTTGTCCCGGCAAATGTGCTTCCTCTCTTTCTCTCTACGCGCTGCTAAGCAGACGATGCGTATACACACACACGTACATTTATACGTATACACATATATATATATATATATATATATATATATATATATATATACACCTACATACAAGTAAGAGGGAAGAGGGTAGGAACTCCTGCATGCACGCGTGTGTGGATTCAACGTCGTATATATATATATATATAGCGCGTTGCTATATTATACCCCGACTGCGCGCACGCGGAAGTTGCGCCTGCTGAAAGCACAGCGCCGCTGATTTCCCAGCGGGTATCACCGTCGGTCCATCTATAAATTTCCGGTGCTACGAGTGAGAGAGAGAGAGAGAGAGAAGCCGCCTCCGGCCCCATTAGGTGGAGAGAAAAAAAATTGCGGCCGCTGGAAGTGGATGCAAAATGCATTTTTGCCAGCGATGCTCTTGTTTGTAGAACCGAGGGAAAGAAGAAGTAGAAGAAGGAGGAGGAAAAGAGCGAAAGCTGCTGCTCGTCGTCGCTCGACGCGCATATCATTTGAATGTCGTTGGACGACGCGATGTCTGGTAGAAGAGAGAGAGAGAGAGAGGGAGAAGTGTTATCGCTGGAAAGTGCCACCGCCAGGGGGTTAATAAAGCGATGTGAAAGTGCTGGAGAGTTTTGAGGGGACCAGGAGGTTATTTGGATAATTTCTTCGTTTGGCACGTCGGCCGCGTCGAGCTCTAATTTGCACGGTGTTATATGGATGCAACAGGTAAAAAATATGGATATAGTGCGAGGAAATTGCACGATTTGGCAGCTGTTTTGATGAAAAGGAGTTGTGTCTGTATATTGTTTTATAGTTTTAATCGAATGAATAATAAACGTATATATTCGATTATCGTATATATACGTAGAGGTTTTAAAAATTTTAAAATGGACTTGGTTAACTTACGCTTTACGAGAGGATTCGCGCGGGTATACCGAAATCGTTTATTTATTTTTTTTTTACGAACCATGCGGCAAGTGGACACTTGCTCGCTCTTTTCATATAAAGCTCGTGCAAACACCCTCTTTGTTCCTCGTATTATAAAAATATGCAAATTTCGAGAGTACACAGCTTTACGCGAATTCACTCAATGCCAAGTTAAACACTGGGCTAATGAACGGCTTGGAGTTTCGGACCGTGCGCGCACGCGCGCGGCAACTTTATATATATACATATATAATGGGCATTGTGCTCTGGTTTGGGCGAGTGCGCGAATTTCTGTTATTAAATATTTTAAACATAAAGTTTAATAACTTTTGAGTTCTAGCGCTTTATATATGTGACGATGAATGTAAGCTGCACGTTAAATAGTTGAATGTTATATTAAATACTTTTATTTTTAGCTTAAGTTTATATAAAAAAAGAGTTATTATATATTAAAAGAAAAGTAATTGTATTACGTAAAATGATAGTTAAGTAATCGATTATATTTTCTAAAATCTAAAAAAGTATTTCGGTAATTTTATACAACCTTCTTATTAACAAATGATAAAGTTAAAATAATAAAAGGCTTGAATGGTAGAGTGAGGAAAAACAAGAATGTAAACGCGTGTTTAATACGAGACGAACGTGTATAAACGGTTAAAATAATATAAGGTAGCAAAAAAAAAATCAAAACTCAGGCGAGGTTCTCCGAAATTTTGGAGCACAACAAAATATGTCGGAGGGGAGGAAGCGGGAGTTTTTTCGCGATATACGGTACTCTGACCTGAGAATTAGTCATAATTTTTTTTTCTCAGTAATTTTCAAACGTTGACGCACCCCGTGAGTTTCGCTTAAGCTCGAGACGTCACGGCTCGACCGATGGGCCGCTCCCGCGGATTTACGTGGAGGGGAGAAAACGGGTTTTCAACCAAAATTATAGTGAACTTACCGCTGATTGGTTGTCGTAAAAGCAATTACAAAATGAGCGATAAGTCCACTACTTGTGGTTGAAACCCCGTTTTCTCCCCTCCACGCAGGCCCACGGGTGCGGCCTATCGGTAGAGCCGTGACGTCTCGAGCTTCCGCGAAATTCGTAGAGTACGTCGACGTTCGAAAGCTACTGAGAAAAAGACATTACGACTAATCCCCAGTAACTAAAAAAAAAATTATCTTGTTATTTTTCTCTGAGCGGACGTTGCGTAGTTCAAGATATAACAAAAATATAGCCATTCGCCATAAACCACGTAGCAATTTTCCTACCTACGTATATTTAAACCTACGTTCCAGAGTTAGGCGTATACTAAATCACCAAAAAATTTTATTTTCACCCCAACACACAAAAATATTCCTCAAAAAATCATACATCACCATATCCAACTACAAAAATCCCTCGTCAATTTTCCACATGGCCAAGAAACAACACAGCACCTCCCCGGTAATTACCCACTTTCCTCACGATCCCTCGCGTCCTCAAAGCCATCCGACAGCAGCAGCACAAAAGCACAGCCGCGCACGTATGTTCGCCACTTAAAAACCACATTACACTGGGTATATATACACGGCGATTCTATCCTCACTCACAAAACCACTCATGCACAATACACACGACACAATCGCAACTCGGTCCGCTCTCAAAACGCGTCTGTCCCCCCCCCCCCCCTTTGCATACGAAAAGAACGAGATCATGCTATTTCCGTTTATATACACATGTCGGGCTAATTAAAATTCGCGCGTTATTCACTTCATGCGACGATTGAAAAACACATCCCGAGGAGAACCGAGAATTCCGCGTGGTGACACGACCGCACTGCAAGAACAACAGCCAAACGCGCTCGTTTATTCAGTATATAGTTGACGTGTGCGAACTCGCGCAGTGATGACGGGAATCGGCGTGTGTGTGTGTGTGTATTGTTAGAGTAAAATATTTTAGCGAGGTGTGAGAATGAGGAACCCGGGAAATGTTTGTTTATAGGGGGTAGAACAAACTATACTCGCGTGTATGTGCACGTTATACGTGTGCAGTATACTCTGGACGTGAAGTTTCGTATTTATAGGTTTAATTTGCGAGACTTGCGATGGGTTTTGATTAGTTTCGCTGCTGTTTCCTTTTTGTTTTTGCTTTACCTTTTTTTTATCTCACCGAGATGGGGAAAGATTAGTCGAGATTGTGGAAACGTTACGTGCCCGGAGGGTTAAGCGTATATATACGTATAGTTCTTTCTCGCGGGGTGCTGTGTAATTACCGTAGTTGGAAAATTATGTAAATTTCATTTACGCTATACGCGTGTATATGTATATACATATTTTAAAGCTTCTGCTGTTTTTGGAATTATAACGTCGCTGTTTACTATTTTGTTGCATACATATATACCGAGATGCCGTTGCGCTTGGGAATTTCGTAGAATGTTATAAATGGCATTTTCACTGAATTTTGCATTCTCTCGTTGTAAATTCATTTTCATACAAATGACTTTTCAAACGTGCAAAATTAAAATTAGATGCGACTGTACGTACGTATCTCGTTGTTTTGACTCGCGTCCTAACGATATATACGCAACGGTTTTATCTCCCTTTTGCAATTAAAGTAACATCTCGAAAAGTTGACGTTTAAATGATATATAATACGAACAGGTGGAATATAATATCCGTAACATTTAAATCAGTCAAGGAAGGAGATATATATACACAAACAGATGGATTGTAACTCTAATTATGTAAATGCGCATGGAAACTCGGGTCATGAATTTTCCTTATCCTCGTAATCTAAGTTTACTAATCTAATCTAACTTTCGAATGACTGTTTCAAATAACTACGTAATGCCATATACTCACGTGCCCAAAATGTATACGTTAAACAAACCGAGTTGATTTTAACCATATATACCTATACATATGTATAACACCCCTATATACATCTTTCATCGGTTTCTCACTTTTTTTTTGCCCTCGAGGACAAACTTAATTATAAAGCAATATTTACGATGAGCAAAAAAGCTCTCGCTGAAACGCAGACCACCTACCAACGTTATAAATCCATCAGAGCTTCCAAGACAAGTCGCAAACTCTATATACTTATACATATATACACATACACACACCGTTACCCTGAAAATATTTAGAAAGCGTGTAAAGTTTTCGCTCGGCACACAGTTTAATCGCAGCGTCGTGCCACGCGCGAGATATATAACTTCTCGCCCCGCCGCTGCCGCGAAAGCGAACAATTACAGACGAATTCTCTCTCTCGCGGCTTCTCTCCCGGCGATAAATTACAATAACACCACTATATATATAACCTACTACGGTACAACTTCGAGACGTTGATATTTTCGCCGCGCGCGCGATTAGTTTGCATGACACGCGAAGGGAGAGAGAGAGAGTCTCAGCGGCCGCGCGTACTATACGAACTTTACCTAGCCGCGAAAAGTTATATATCCCTGCGAATCATGGAGTTCGAGAGATGTATGCCTCTAGGTTTTTATACTCTATACATAGATATACATCTATACGTCTATATATATATATATAGAATGGTAGAAGAGAAGAAGCTGAACTAAGCACCGAGCGCGTATGGGGAATTCGATTGGCGATCGTATATATAAGTACTACGCGAAGGCAGCTCCGCACGTCTATGTGGAATTTTCGCTAGTCGTGCCCGCATTTTTCGCCGTCCGTCCGCAACCGTATACGTGTATGTATTCTAGCCTTGCTAGCTATAACGTTGCGGGAGTTCTCAGCGCGCTAATTGAAATTGGAAAGACGCGCGCGGCGGCGGTGTGTGAGCGCACGATGGTCGAGAATTTAATTAATTTCCGAAGAGAAGCCTTCCTCTCTTTCTCGATGCTATGTATGTGACAAAAAAAAGTCGACTTTCTCTTGGCGAGCGTGATTAATTAGCGTGCAATGATTTATCGATACGTATCTATATATATATGGGTATGCGTCCAAGACCATTGATTGATACTGCAAGCGCGCTCCTTAATAGAATTGCCTTCCGCGAAGCAGACTGCTGCTGCTGCTGCAGCTATACTGCAATCTCGCTAATCCATCTGGACAATGTGACTACGAGCGCACCGAGCGCCTCGATTATTTAGACTTAAGGGTATTACTTGGTGAATTTGCATTAGAAGTGAGAGAGAGAGAGAGTGTGATCCGTTAGATCATGGATGGACTCGTGGATATCTGTGTGCGAGTCGTTGTCGTTGTCGACGACGTCCCGTTGTTCTTGAGCTGTGCCGGCTGTGTCTTTTCTTTGAGTGTGATTGTATGGAGGGAAGATGAGGAGGGTATAGAAGGATTTTGGGACAACGAAGGAGGTGCGAGCGTAGCTTTTGTGCGAATGAAGGCTGAAGTAATGAATGGGAGGGGTGCGGGAGGAAGGAGGGGTGAAAGAAGCGATGGTCGCGGATGTACATTGACCTCCTTTGTAATATATAGGCTATGTATATAGTAGAGTGAAAATTTCGAGTATAATGTTTTGTTTGGGATAATTAAGGAAGGTTCATAAAGTATATACTGAGATATTATCTTTATAGATATTATTTCAATGAACTTTTATAGTAACATAATTGGCTTATTTTTATGACGTTATTTTAGGAGTAATATTTTCAGTATTAAAACATTAATACACCATTGTCGAAAATCCATAATAAAATTTATTAATGTATTTTATTTGATCGGAGTTAAAGTGTTTAAATTTAAACCAGGAGAATTGAAAAATAAAAAGTTTGTTAATTAATTTAATATAACCGAATTTCGAAATACTTTGGTTAAACCTTGTTAAAACTTATAAATTTTATATTCAACAATATATTTAACCTAATTGATTAGTTTTAAATTAGTTTTAAAGTTTTCATACCAGCCTATGTACGCAGGTAACTGTGTTTACCTCCTATAGGATTTTGACTGTACACATAACAATGTAAATTATCTGATCAATAAATAAATAAGTAAAATGAAAAATAAATTTGTACAATTAATTATAATAACCTCTGTAAAGTTTCAACCCTCACCCGCAACGAAATATACAACATTCACTTCCAACAATTCAATCCTACGTTATATATACATTCTCTATTCATCCCTGCGGCACAATTGAAAATCTAGTATACAAAATACCCCTCTATCACCCAAACCGCGGATATACTTAACAGAGTCCCGAAATTCATCACTTTTCTAAACCAGCTTCACGTCCACCGCACCTTTCTCTCTCTTACTCTCTCTCTCTCTCTCTCTACCCAGTCTTAACCCAACCCCCCACGGAGCACTCCATCGATCAATCTCGCGTAAAACCGTGTGCGCGCACACCGCGGTAACGGCGCGCACCTCTGTCGCGATACAGCCAATTTAAACTTCGACGCTATATATATACCCATATAGATATATATATATACCTCTCTATCGAACCTTCCTCTCCACCTCACCTTAGTCATTACTTAACCGGATTACACCCACCACCACCTCCACTCAAACCTGATCAACTCACCTATATCACGTAGCCGTCCGTCACACCTATATATATATATATATATATACAATCCTTTTCTCTCTTCGTTCCGACTTTTTCAACTCTCTACAATATATACCTAATAGAATATCCCGCACGTATGTATCTATACACATACGCGTATGTGCTATGCATGTACGCGCATATAACCCGGTATGAATACTATATACCACAGAGAAGTGGAGGAGGGGTACCAGAGTATAGGTGAAGTCTCAGTCCCCGCACGCGCGCATGTCCCGTATATCAAGTAGCCGTGTGACGTTTACATGGGGCTTGGCCTTTCGGAAAATTGTTGCGCACAAGCGCGCGCGCTCTTTCTTATATGAGCGAGAGCACATCGCATGATAGCGGGAGAGAGAGAGAGAGATTTATCGCGAGTGAGAATATATATTCATCGGGTGTATGTTGCAAGCAACGTGAACGTGTTTCTTTTTGCGCGGGCTGCGCACGTGCGGTTGCTGCAGCTCTCGCGGTTTACGAGTCGAGTGTGTATACGCGCTGAGAGAGATAGGGAAGCTTTTTGCGCGGAGAGAGGGTTTGGTCGCTGCTGCTTTTTTGGGGGAGGAGGTGGAAGGGTTGAGTGCGCGCGTGGGTGAGGGATTATTTTAAAATAAAAAAAAATCGTCGCATTGAAGTGCTATACGCGCACAGGCGCGACGACGCGGATATTTATATTTATTTCGGTACTTTGCCCGTGACGTATCGCTATATACGCGTGGGTGTCGTGGTAAGACCGGTTAGTTGGATATTCTGTATTTTTTTTTTGTTTTTGCTTTTTTTCAAACGAGATGTATATGTGTGTGTGTGTATATATAAAAGTGACTTATTCGTATGTAGTATGGTATATTGTTTGAAAGCTTTTTTGTGGTATAAAATATATAGCGAGGGTCGTATATAGTGTGGTATATAGAGTGCTAGTAGTATAAAAAGTTAGAACGATGATCGAGAGAATGCAGTCTGAACAATGGTTAATTATAAAATTTTGCGTTATAAAGTTTCTGGAAATGCCTCGTTAGAATGCGCTCGGGGAATATTAAAGTGCGAGAATTCGAGCGGATTAATGAATTTTCAAAATTAATATAAAAACCCGCACGGCAAAGTTTTCAACTTTTAGGAAACTGGGATATAATTAAGTCGACTGTACAGCCAGAAAATCGCAGACACTTCAATTAACTACGCTTATTTGGGTTCTGGAATTACGCCGTATTATACAAAACCAAAAATTATGTGCGGTTTTCTTGGTTTGTACAATGATTTCGCTAATGAATTATCAAGACTTAATGAATGTCCGTTGTAGCAATAACTATTATAATAAGTCATCTTTTATCAACTAATGTTAAATAATTGCTGTTTCGTTTAATACTCTTTTTAATTTGTTATGTAATAGTCTTATATAATGTATTTATTTAAAAGATTTTAGTTTATCAGGCATCTACTTATTTAAGTTGAGACGGTTAAAATAATGTAATTGTATTTTATGCTACTTTCTGAAAAATTATGTATAAATCCACAACACCCAAATTGCCTGATTACTATGATATTTTAATTAGAGAATTATAATACAAAGTTATGAAATTATTTCCAGCAAAACCTTGACTAATTTTCGAGTCCAACCTAACACTATACGAAAGCGGTTATTATACAATAAACCGGCACAATCGAATTACCAATTATAAACTTCCTCAACTCTTAACGTCTTAATCCAATCAATAACTCTCGACGACTTTCCCCCCATCGACAGCCAATGATTTTTGCAGCAGTAGCAAACCACACCATTCCATCGTTCTACCCTCCACCCTATCCTCAACCCCAAAACCACCGTTCAACTTCGTCTCTTCCTCAGCATCGTCACGATTGTCCATTCTCCTTCCCTTTCCTCTCCCTCTCTCTCTTGAAATTCCGTATCCTCTCTCTCTCTCACTCTCACATGGACATTACTCAAAACTTCTTGGGAAGCTCCGTTGTCGCGTCGCGGTCCTTCCCCGGGCCGATACGCCATAACGCTTCCATTATGCGCGACCGCGCGTCCTCTCTCTCTCTCTCTCTCACTCTATACAAAGCCTCGAAATCGGAGAGGAACGAAACTCGCGAAGGGGAACGACTACGACGACGGAAGCTTAACGAGGCGAAATGGAAGTTCGGTGCGTGTCGAGTGAAATCTCTTGGGTGTCCGAGATGGCAAAAGTGTGTGAGAGAGAGAGAGAGAGATGGTGTGAATTAATGCGTATACGCGCGTGGATGCTTGACTTATAGGCCTTTTAGTGGAGTAGGAGAAGGAAGAGGAGCGGCAAGGGTATTGTATGGAACAGGGAAGAGTAGAGTGAATGGAGGAGGTGGTACAGCCGGAAGTTTTTTATCGCCTGACGAATAGCCAAGAGAGACAGAGAGAAAGTATATGTATAGTGAGGAGGGAAGCTTGAATGATGATCGTTGCGGTTTTCGACGATTTTTTTGGTCTGACTTCTTTGTTTTCCGGCGTCTTGTGGGTTATCTTTGTTACGGTTAGCTATTTGGATGGTTTGATAAAAAGTGCGGGGTTTAAGGTAACGCGTATATTATTTATAAATTTAATTTACGCGTTGAATTATTTATATTGCTTTTGGAAAAATATGTAACATCGCCCGCGTTTGTTGCGAATTCTCTCAGTTTGCTCGTAGTCAAATTGCATTTTCGAAATAATATGCAACCCTACGGAATTTCATATTTTTCAACTACTACTGTGTATAGCAGCGCTATTCCTATATATAACCACGGTGCAATCTTATATATACGCTGGGTATAGGCAAGGGAACGTGACGCGCGTATTCCTTAAAAATTAGAATGAAATTCCAAAAGTGAAAACTTTAGAATCCAGGTAAAAATCCACAGTATACGAAAATAGGCGAACGTCTTATTCACTTAAAAATAAGGGAAATTTTGTTTTTGGAGATATACGAAGCTTTAACGGAATTCGAGCTAAACGTGGGTATTTTGGTTTGTTGGGGAATTCTTGGTATATCTGCGTGTGTATATACGTGAGGAAAATGTATGTATACAAATAGTAATATATATATATATGTTATAGATTTTACCATTTCATATTACTAATATATGTTTACCAATATGTAGAAAGGTAAGCTATTCTCTTAAAATGTGTTCTATGGACTTATACATAGACGCTTTAACCTCCAATGTCCATCCTTACTCTTTAGTGGCTTTTACCAGATTGACACTTTTGTTTCTTTATGCAAGTGCACTTGGGGGCTGTCAGGTCAGAGTTTTACGCTCGAATAATTGATTAGAATTTTCTGAAACACGGTATACTGTTAGATGACAGTATTAAAATATTCCTACTTAAATTTTCTCGAAGCTAAAACTGATCTCAAATAAATACTTTTAATAATTTTAACGCAGAATTTTATGAGCAATTTGACGTTTTATGTCATTGTGAGCATCGTACATTGTAATCATTGATCAAATGGGTCTGACATTTTTTTAACTAATAAATAAAAGTTGTACGCATGAGTATCTTCGTAAAATATATGAATGAAATGCATTTTTTCAGAATCAGTTCTCTATGAAAAATAAGATTTATAATAAATAGATTTGTGTAAGGTTATTGTATATTATATTAATAATTTTCACAGTCTCATAAGATCGTGTTTTCAATTTACCGTCTTTTGAGCCAACTTGTTAATTGCGGTAGGTATAATTGCAGTAATGTAAACTCAGTTATAGTCACAGCTGCTGTTTTGATTAATGTTGTCAAAGGATATAGAACTCCCTTAAACCTTTCTGTATACATCTGAATACATTTACTTCCTTACTATAAAGTACGAACACTTTTGTGTATTACAGTTGCTAACCCATTTATAACATCCAAGATTCAAGACCATTATTATATACTCCAAAATTTTTCCAAAAAAGAGAAATAAAAAGGATTTACACAATCTATTTCTACTTCTTTTAAACAAACTTTATCGTCATCCTTTACCCTCCTAAACGAAATCAAATAACCTGCAATACCATCTTCAACAACTTTCTCTCTTTCTCTCTTTCAAACCACCGCTTTACTCAGCTACCACCACCACCACCAACCACTATACCGCACCGTTCTCCGATAAATCGCTAACTCGCTCGCTCGCTCGCGCGCATTTCCCTCAAACGCTTTTCTCTCTCTTCCTCTCTCTCTTCCTTTCTATACACACATACACATACAAACCTATACAACGACGAAGAAAAAAAAACAGCATTTCCCCGCCTCGAAGGCACCCGCGAGTGGGGGTAATTCAACTGCAGCAACGTCGTCGCCTCCCTCCGCAGGCTGCATAATGCGCTTCCACGCGCTGCTCCAAGACAGGACCACCACCCTTGCATCAAAAGTAACTAGGTCACTCGCTTCGAGCTACCCTTATATATATACATATACACTGTGTATATATATACTTATATACATATAGATATACACACGTCGAACGGAGAATTCGAAGCGCGCCGCATGTAGACGCCGTAGGGTAAAAATGCGCGCGCGCTTGCGCGTGCCGACAATGTCTGCGAGACTCGCGAAAATTTCTTTTTCCCTACAGGCGCGCCCTCGAAAATATTATAAGCCGCACAAGGCGAGGTGTGTGTATATATGTATATATACCTGAATAGCGCGCCTGATGATAAACGGCTCGACAAATTCAGGAGCACGTGCATCTATATACACACACCTGCGTGTGTATAGTATAGAAGAGTAGAGAAATTACGCATTCATTTTATATCCCGTGTGTGCATATACGCGTGGCGCTTCAGTGTATGTATATATAATACATATTCCTGTGGTTATATTGCTTCGTACGCAGGGCCGTTTTAACCATAATTTGGATGGAAATCGAATTCGCGGCAATTTGAGTGTATATATGGTTTTTCGATGCGTATATTACGTGTTATTCCATGTGCATATATGTGTTGATGCACAATGTACGCGTTATAGTGTATATATATATATATGTTTGTGATTTGTTCGTTGAAGTTCACGCGTTGGTATATAAGAAGTATAAGTAGTGTGTGTGTGTGTGTGTGTGCGCTCGAAAAGATTTAGAGCGAGTATAGCGCACGCGACGCGGGCGCTTTTTCCCAGGGTTCGCTTTTTCCCCGGGTTGCTCTCACAGGGGCGTATATAAATATAAAAAGTAAGACAACCGAGAGAGCGCCGCCCGTGCGACGGGAATTTATTGTGTTCGCTGTGAGGAAGAGTATAGGAGAGAGAAAGAGAGAGAGAGAGAGAGAGAGCGGACTTTGTCGCGTGGATAAAGTTGTGACAAAAATGTGAATAATGCTAAATCTTCTTTTGTTATTCGTTCTCTAAATGTGCAGCCGGCTAAGGTGAAGGAGACTGACGGAGATGTATTTATTTGCTGTAAATGGAATGTGAAATGGATTGCGTGCGCGCGGCGCGCTTGCGCGATCTTTGCTCTGTCGTATAAGGATGAAACTGTGTAGTCTTTTATATCTCATATATTTTAGAAAGTTCTTGAAGGATATGTAAACGGATTTATTTTAAATAAATGCTTTTCGATGTAATGTGCTACGCGATATTGATATTATTAAGCTTTTTACTTTACGAGGTATATAATCTTTTTACATTCGCGCGAAATATTGTGTTGTGGTGTGATGGCAAGAGCGAAGGTATGAAGAATATAATAATTTTATATAAAATTATAAAACGGGATAATAATGCAAGCGAATGCAAATGTAAAATATGGATTTAACATCAGCGAAGTAATTATATCCATTATAGGTTTTTAATGGCATATATGAAGAGTAAAATAAAAATTATACGCGTTTCCATATATATATATACTTTTCCGAGACGCAGCGATAAATTTAACTTTTGCGGTGAGTATAAATCATTAATATTACACACACACATACACATAGCCATCAACATTATTATACGTAATTTATGCAGTAGTTGAAGGTTCCATCAACCCAAGTTTTTATTTCATTCCGAAGAATAATATTTCTTTCGGAAAATTTAAAAAAAAAAAAAGAATTATACCGCGCGTGTGCGCCATACTCGCTCGCGCACAAGCGTATAGCTGCCATAAATTTGCCCCCTCCGTAACACGCGAGAGTGACATTTTTATTGTATATACTGTGCATGCGTAATATTTAATCTTCTACAGGTTATAAATTGTCCGCGTAACGCGAAAAAAAGCAATATTTACAAAGCGCGCGCGAGGATAGCGTTATTATAGCGCAAGTCTGTTAACAAAAAAAAAAAAATGAGCGAATACATTTTAGCGCGTGAAAAAACTCCTGTGTAGTATATATATAAGCGTCTGTACCGCTTGGATCATTAATTTTCAAAAGCATATATAGCAGCGCTCGCACGATGGTTATCGGCTAATTGTAAAAATTACCATTTCGCGGTGATTTTTCACCTGAAAGCTCTACATATACATTAAAAAGAGTGCTAACTAATTTAGGTATACGATATAAAATGTTACATTTGTCACTTCTCCTCTGCTTCGAAGCAAATACTCGAGATACATAAGCTATATACACTCGATTCTCGCAATAAATCATTCGAACCTTACACTTCCGACCAAAAATACCTTATATTCCGTAGTATCGCATCGAGCTTCGTCGTCTTTCACCCGCATGCGTTCGATATCCGCGCGATATCAGGCACGAAATCCAAACAACGCCTTCTCTCTCTATATATATACTTTCAAAAATAAACTATACGAAACGACGACAACGAAACCTCGGCGAATCACGCCCTTGCGAATCCCTCACGAAATGTATACCAAAGCTTCTCTCGTTCAACTAAAACACAAGATTTCAGCAGTCTCTACTCTCTAAAGTATATCAAAGATCACCTCTCTCTCTCTCTCTCTCTCTCACCGCCTATATCCGCCACTTCAGGGCCACATCTCCATAATAATATCAGGCCACGCGGTTACGCGAGTTATGTGCACTTCTCGCGTCGCGTCGCTCGTGCACTTGATCGTTCGTTAATCTCGTTCGCCCGAGTACTTAGCCTCCGGTGCTCTCTCGCGCCGCGCGCACCTCCCTTCCTCTTATACCCCCGTGTGTATGAAGTTTGCGCTTTAGCGGTGCTGCTGCTGCTGCTGCTACCGTCGTCGCGCATAATACGTTTTAATTCCAAGTTCGCGAGAGAAAATAGGCTGGGATTAGGGCTGGTGTAGTAGAAAGCGTGTGTGTATATATATATATATATGTTGCAGGAGGAGCGAAGCGAGCGATGGTCGGTAAAATTGAAACTATTTTGAGGGTTATGGCGCGAGCGAGGTATATATAGAGGTAGAGAGAGGCAGCCGGTGATTGTGGGAAATGGGTCGAGATTGGAAAGCGATGGAGGTGAGAGAGAGAGAGGGAGGAGAGAGAGCTGCGGTAACGCGGGAGAAAGGGGGAGGAAATTGAAAAATAATGTTTGCCGTCGTGTAGCGGGTTTATTTATTGCGGTAGGAGAGAGATCGAGAGAGAGAAAGAGGAGGAGGAAGAGGGTGTCGATGGGTGTGCGGGACATTTTTCGAAAAAGGGAAAAAGAATGTGTTTTGTATTCTTCGCTGGTGATCGGGAGCGCGGTGAGTGTGTGCGTTGGGTAAGCGAGCGATTGCTAAAGGGTGAAGAAGAATTGAATCGAAAGAGTTGTTTTGAAGAATGTTTTTAATATTGGGTTGTAGTTTAGTTCTTCTTCTTCTTGATTTTATTTGGCTTTATCTTATCTGCTTGCAATGTAGCGACGACTTAAGCCATATACTAAGCAGGAATAAAACCAACAGGTAATTATAAGTCCAAAAAAATTATTACACAATTATTATAAATTAAAGAAAATATTTAATAAAATCAATAAAAAGTTATAGGCCCAAAGCAATTACAGATCAAATTTCTGTCACACGTCCGCGTCCGTCAAAGGTCGATCGTCAACTCGGTTGTAGTTTACTTATATTTTCCTGTCCTATCTTTAAAAAATGATGGATTTACTGTGAAATCATTTTATTCGTGATTTGGTTGGTGGGAGTAATGGGTTGCTAGATTACAAAAACAAAAGTTTTGATAGCGCGCTTTGATATGACTATGTATATGTAACTGTGATTATACATGGATGATGAACGTAACTATCACTTGAAGAAGTTTTCGAGAAATTAAGATTTACAATACTATACCTGTAAAACATGATATCTTTCTAGATTATGCATTAGAATTCCTTTGCATATAATGTAAATAACGCTATAATTCAATTTGTATAGGAAAGTTGGATATAAGCTGTTTTACTGCCATTTAACGACAGACATAATAATAGCTAGGCTTCATCCATCTAATGAATTTGAATTTTGAATGCATTATATACCATGTTGAATATACGATGAAGTATAATTTCAGGTAGTTTGAATAGTATTTTTGAATTAATTAGTATTTGATGTAAACGCGTGTATTTTAACTAGCTCGTTTCATTTCCTGTGTACAAAATTGAACCAGCGGAGCTTCATAATTCGATTAGCCCTGCTAAATTGACCTAGTTGACCGACCAGTCCTTTATGAATAAATAGCCTAAACATATGTGTAGTAATCTGCTTATCAGATTATCGAAGTAATATATACGTATTGGCGTTTACTTCATTTCCGGTAAATTGAATTGATCATCGATCCGTATACATGCGAATTCAGAGCCGACAGCAGTTTGGGTTCTCGATACATGAAAAAATAATTCTAATAATGTTACACTACAACAAAATATTTTATATTACGAATAATAAATAACTAAGAAAATTAAAAAAAAAAAGGTACTTCTCACCCAAAATGAGGACGTTTTAAGAATTTTCAACGGATCTTGACGCATTTCTAACTATACATGTTCGTATAATCGTAGGTTGAATGGATCTATATTCAACCGGATTAGTTGCAAATTACAAAAACGCCAAAGCATTTTTGAACATGTAGAATCAGAATCAATTTTAATAAAAATAATAGCCGCGTGAGAATGTTGTTATTTAATTTTGTATTGTAAAACAATAGAAAATTAAATATTAGTATGCCTTTTTTACAGGCGGAACGCTCTACCTATAAATTGTTTGAAAAAAAGAACTAAATTTTGTAATAGTACTTTTACTTTGAATTACTTAAGTTTTATGAACAATATCAATTAGAAATATTCGACTAATATTAATTATTTAAATAATAATATTAATTAATAAGAATAGATACATT
>JAWWEQ010026788.1:0-25128 GCA_035583055.1 Torymus tubicola | reverse complement strand
CAGAGGATGACCGGACGATGCCGAAAGAAGAAGACGGACGGACGATGCTGAAAGAAGCAGACGATTTGATGCGGTAAGAAAAAGACGATAACAGTTGAAAAGAAGAAAGCAACCTATTCCGAACCTCCAAACAATTAACAGCGATTGGAGGACGTAGAGAAGGACATCAAGAAGGAAGAGCTAACCAGCTAACGCCTCCCCCGTGAAGTAATATCTAACGGTAGTTCCGCGGGGGAAAATGATCGCAGGCAAAAGAGGAGGAGGCGATTTAATCGGTACGTTCCTCGGCTATTCAATGCTGAGGGGAATCCGGCACAACGTCTTTCAAAGATTTCCCCTCCTCCACTGACAAAAAAAAAACACACGCACACATAATTTGCTCATGATGTTTTCTTCGAGAAATAAAACGCGAAAGATTAGCGCAACGGCTCTCCTGCCACTCAGCTGGAAAACCAAAATCTTTCTCATGAAAAACAAGATTTAGAAAATTAGATTTATTTTTAAAATGCTGACCTGCTCCATCAGTCAAATAATAGACTTTTTTTACTATGAATTTAGTTTTGAGGTAAGATATAACTTTTTGATATTCCTAAACGACAACAGTATCATGATTTAGATTGTCGGAAATCATAGCACCGCTTACATGTTTAAGCTCTTTATTTTTTTTGTAATACACAACAACTGTAAAAACAGTTGCTTGGTTGTTGTTCCAGTGGAACGATTATGTAAAATTTTGTATAACAAACGCAATTTTCAGCAAAATCACAACACACAAGAAATTCTCTTTGTTGGTCGTTGTTTAAGTCACTTACAAAAAGTGATTGATTCTTAGCAAAAGATCATGAGATTTTAATGTTATCAATTTTTCTCCCAGTATGTCCATAAATTCATGGACCTTTACATTGATTTGTTTGAAACCATGATTCATACTCGATTTGAAAAATATCACTTTCACCAAAACATTCAAGCAAATTTTTACGTAATATGGACATATTAGGGCAATCAAGACAGTCACCCAAATAGCATCTATCGTGTGTATCATTTGACATAATTACTTGAATGGAATCGTGGTAGTTTTTAAGAGGCAATCTAGTATCTTTTGTTAAATGTTCTAGATGCATAGCACTTAGCATGAGCTTCACGTTCTCGTAATGTACACACACACATACATTATACATACCACTACTTCCAGCTAAAACGCAATGTGGTGGCCTCAATTGTCTAAATTTAGTAAAACCAATATAAACGTATTCATTTTCCTTTTTATATTAACTATACAGTTCATTTAAATTATCAAGCAGTAATCTTTTTTGAACATGTTCTCTTTTACCATTGCTCTGCTTAACAGATATGTAATCTTTTAAACTTAGCATAATTCGGCTTACATAATCTTTTTCATAAAATGTTTTCACTGAATGTACAGTTTCAGCTGAAAGTAGTTTGCAACTTTTATTAGCAGATATTGAAAAAATTCCACCTTTAGCTACTAAATTTTTTGCTTTCCTTTCAGTGCAAGCGAATTTTCGCATTAAGTCCCTATGAGCCCAAAACTCGGGCGCAAGAGTTAACCGAACTCTCTCTTGCTTATTTGTTGATTCTGAAATTTTTTTCTTTATTTGTTTAAGAACTGCAACACCAGCTTTGTGATATTCATCATTACAGACTATTTTAGCTTTTTTAGCATCAGCTGAAGGTAAACTTGATTTATGTTTGTAAATATGGCGTTGAAAGTTAGAACAAATTTTTGCTTTTTATGGTATTAAGGAACATGCGCTTCTTAAAAGTGTTGCCAAGTCGATCAAATCTTTAATTTATATGAAGGGTGATCATTTTTATTTAAAGGATTTATGCATTTTAATTTCGAAGCTGAATCCATTTTAGTTGTTACAATAAACGAAAGAAATAATAAAACAAAGAGTTACCGATAATTTAATCATCAAATACACGAAAAAACTATGAAATCCAAGTTTGATTGTATTGAAAGAAATTCAAAAAAATTTCGACGAGGAATAAGATGAAAAGTCGTTGCAATTATATACTTTCGATGTGACGATTTACATACGGGTAGAAAATTCCGATATGAAAGCCACCTATCGTAAGAAAAATATATCATGACGTCCCGCGCACAGGAGAGCCATTGCGCTACTCTTTCGCCCCATGTACCGATAACAAGGACGGGGAGGTAGTAAGGGGCTCACCTCCGACAACATCCCCGTCGCCACCATTATCCCTATCATCATAACCACCACCCTCACCAACATCGCCACCCGGTAGGCATTACAACTGTGCGGAGATCCGGTTGAGCCAATCAGCGACCCCAGTTGCCAATAATGTCAGTATAATGCCAGTACGACATTATAATGTATACGGGATCACCGAAGAGCTCAATGCGGTCCAAAGCCCGGAATTCCTCGAGGAGATTACTCCCCAAGTTATGGAGTTCCTGGGCAAGGTGGCTCCCGGTCCCCAGCAGACGTACCCCGTCGACCAGAACAGCAACGTCCCCATGTACAGCAGTCAACTGATCGAGCCAGTGCGGCCCGCCGGATCCAACATCTCTACCGCAACAACAGCAGATTATGCGCCGCCTTCACGAGGGAAGAGGTGTGCCGTCGTTTGGAGAGCCGAGGCAAGACTGCATCACGTACTCCGATCTTCTGAAGGCGGACAAATCGACGCAAGTACTCACGGCGCTTTTCAACGCAGTGCTGCGCACCGAGTACTTCCCCTTCTTGTGGAAGGAATCGACCACAATCCTCCTCCACAAGAAGGGAAACGAAGAGGACGTGAACAACTTCAGGCCTACCTCCCTTGGGGATACGTGTCCGAAGCTATTCGCTGCCCTCCTGGCCGACCGGGTTAAAGCGTGGGCCGTGAAGAACGACGGCTTTAGCAAATCGCAAAAGGGCTTCTTGCAATTCGAAGGTTGCTTCGGCACAATTTTGTTCTGTAAGAAATCCTCCGCGATGCAAGAGCGAGGAAGGCGGAGCTGGTTATCGGATGGTTAAACTTATCTAACGCCTTTAACTCTGTTCCGTCCTCTTCAATCTTTAAAGCGCTCGAACTCCACGGTTTTCGAGGTAAAATCTGGAATGTCATCGCCAGTATGTACATCGGAATGAGCACGAGGGACAGGCTAACACCGCCCATCGTCATACTCTCAGGAGTGAGACAGGGATATCCGTAGAGTTCTGACATCTTCAACCTGACCCTGGAAGTCGTGCTTCGCGAGATCTAGCTGTTGGGTGAAGGATATGTCCTCGAAGGCAGGCGACATAACACCCTCGCCTACGTCGACGACTTAGCGGTCATTTCAGACTCCCCCGAAGGTATGAGACGGCTGTCAGCCGCTGCGGAGAAAGAAGCGGGAGCCATGGGCCTCTCCTTCAAAGTCGTCAAATGTGCAACCCTGCACATTGGTGGCACGGAGGATGAGAATGCCCCTGGGCCAGAGTACCTCCTCCAGGGCACGCCCGTTCCCTCGCTCTTCCCGGGCGAAAGTGATTCGCACCTTGGAATCCCCACGGGGTACCAAGTCCCACGGACGCCCGACACCACCTTACGCGAACTCGCTACCGATATAAGAAGCTCAACGATTTCCTTCTGGCCACGTGGCAGAAGTTGGACGCGGTTGGAACTTTTTTCCTTCCGCGTCTCGATTTCATCATCCAAGGGGCCCCCAACATGGAAGAGAGTACCTGACCGTGACTAATCCAATGATCAGGCGTTCAGTCAAGAAGTGGTTGAACCTCCCTCAGCGCGCCAGTGCGGAGTTAGTCTACGTCCCCCCGTTACAGGGGGGACACGGACTACTCCCATTGGCCGGCCAGCACAACATCCTCACCGTAACGCACGCCGACCGCATGTTGCATCCGAGCGTGAGTGCCCGTGGTAAAGGTGCGTCCCTCCGTCCCGACATCGTTGTTCGGGACGAAGAAACCAAGAACATAAAGATCATGGACGTAACCATCCCATTTGAAAACTGGTGGGAGGCACTCCAGACGGCTTGACAAGAGAAGATACGCAAATATCATCCCCTTGTCGAGCAAGTGGAGAGCAACGGTTACGTCGTTGATCTGGACGCCTTCATCGTGGGCTCACTCGACGATTGGCATAACAACAATGACCGGATCATCGACTCCCTTATGATCTCGCGCAGATACGCGGAACTCATGAGGAAGCTGATGATCTCGGACATGATCCGTTGGTCCCAGAACATGTATATCGAGCACGTGTCGGGGGTGCGCCAGTACTAATGGGCTCCTTGTAGGGCCCCATCCTCATCAGTATTATTTGCAGGGTGCCCACATCGACAAGGACTACTTATCCGAGGCGGACAAGATCACCAAAAAATTAGCCAAATCATGGCTAAACGTACCTTAGCGAGCGAGTGCAGAGCTGGTATTCCTCCGGCCCTCTGGGGGGGGGGGGGATTGCACCCGCTCACCAATCTCTAAGACATGCTCACCATCGCCCACAGCTATAAAATGTTGAACTCGAACGATGTGACTACGGAACATCGTTGAGGAAGAGCTACAAAAAACAGTATCAGCAAGGCTGACCAAACGGGCATCTAAGATCGACGTCGCCCGCTATCTATCTGGTGATCTTGAGCTGTCGAGGGCAAGAAACTCTCCGTCGTACTGGTCAAGGATCCGAAACGCTGCCCTGAGATCCACTAACAAACTCGGGCTGCGGTCAACCTGGTGCCAGGAGAAAAAGCAGTTACAGCTAGCTTGTGGCGGCCCAGGTGTGCTGATTATTCCCGGAACCAAGCGCGCCGTCATCAGCAGTCTGCGCCGCAGACTGAACACACACTATGCGGGATCGCTTCTTGCCAAACCCGATCAAGGCAAGGTCTTCGATATTGCCTGGCGAAGTGGTGCATCAAACTACTTCCTAAGAACAGGCAGCTTTACCCGCTTCTGCGACTGGCGCTTTATACACCGCGCTCGCCTCGATGTCCTGCCCCTAAATGACATCAAACGCTGGCAGATAGGGTAGACAAGAGGTGTCGCAGATGTGGGACAGACTTCGAAACGATCCCACATGTGCTCAACCACTGCAGCCTTCACGCAGCGGCCAGGCAGCGACGCTATAACTGCGTCCAAGAGAGGCTTGTGATAGCCGTTACCAAATGTCCCGGCACCATCGCGATAAACCAGACCGTCTAGGGTACAAAGAGTAACAATTTTAGGTTTATTTTTTATACATTTTAATTTAATTTTTTAGCTGCGTTAGTTTGTAATTATTTTTAATTCATTAGGAAGATTATTGAAGTGTGTTATTGCTCGTATATAACTATTTTAGTGCTAAAGGTCAAGTATCTTCTTGGTATCTGCATACTTTTTTTCTGATGGCAGTATTCGACTTTATAAATGCTGATTGTTAGTCATCGTAGTAATAAAACACTGAATTATATGCAAAGATTAGATCAATGTTCATTGGATTTTTATCTACTATGAATTTGATTTTATTAACTATTTTAAGTAACCTTATCTGTAATCTTTTGAGCAGATTTAGACTGGTAGAATACGCTCCTCTCCAGGCTATTATTCCATACTAAATAATGCTGTGAAAGAGTACGTAATTTATCATCCTTAAGGTGTCAGTTGTCATGATTTTTGAGAGTTTGTAGAATATGAAAATAAGATATTTCCTTTTACTGTAGGTGTATTCAGTGATCACTTCATCTCGTGTGAAATTCGAAGATTTTTGTGCCTTATATGTTTTGAATTTATGGGGTTTTGTGCACTTGATTACCAAATTCAATGTAAACTGTTTTATCCGTGTTCAAAGATAGCTTGTTCAGAGCTAACCATGTTGATATTTTGTGAAGAGTCTCATTCATATTCCTTTCGACCTCTTCTCCTGTTTTGCTGGTAGAGACTACCGCAATATCATCTGCATATGAAACTATAGTGTCTTCTAGCATATCTAGTAATAGAATTTTTTCTTAATTTTCCTCAACTGAGGAGAGCTCTGGTAATAAGAATATCAAACCACGCACTTTTAGGTGGTGGTTTTGGATTTTTCAGCGCCCTCCAAAGTAACGGGAAAGGAGAGAAAAGACGAGTAAGCTCCGGGGTAAACCGTGAGTTCTCCTCCCCAGTGGACCTGTGCCTCAGGGGCTGCGAACCCTTCCGGCTGTCTTAAAGTGGCCCTACTCCTTCAAACCTAGCCTCGGATAACAATAGCAGACGACCCACAGGCCGGTCTGCTCCAGCGACCTCTCCCAATGTTCAATCGTCTTTGGACAGCACCATCTTCTACTGCGAATTCCTGGGCTGCGAAAGAAGCTTCCAAACGACCATCGGCAGATGGCATCACCATCGACGTGCCTGCCTGGCCTGGAACAACCAACGAATCATTGCAGAGAGGCGGACATTTGGTTGGACGGTCGAAGAATCCTCCCTTCTCGCTCGTCGAGAAGCCGAGCTGACCACCCAACTAGTCCGCTCAATCAATCAGGCTCTGCAGGAGGCGTTCACTCATCGAACCACGGCAGCCATCAGCCAGTACTGAAGTTCCCCGATACACAAGAACCTGGTCCAACAATTCTCCAACCGGGACCTTCCAGGAGGCGGAGCCCCACCATTACCATAATCAAGATACGAAACGGGGCCGACCCCGGAACAAGGGGGGGTTTCTTCTTGCCTCCCTACATTCAGTCCTCTGCTTGTGTACTTGCAGAATCTGCCTAGAGTAAACACCACTGGCTTCCAGGGTGTCATATGCGACGCTATCAACTCCACCAAGGACGCCACCTTAGAGCGACTATCTCTGTACCTGTGAGACATCTTTCCACCTAGCTTGCACCACCACTGACCACCTCCGACAGCTCAGCACCAGCTAAGTCGAAGGAAGACCAGGCGCAGAGAATATACTGCTACGCAAAGGCACTGGCGCTCCAACCGCATACGATGCATCAAAAGTATTCTGGGTGACGTCGAGAATGCAAAACAACCTCCAGAGCCGTGATGGAGCCATACTGGACTACTGTCTTCACTCAGCGGCCAACTAACAGCATACCGGAGTGTACGCAGCGCTCTACCCACGACTCCATTGCGAAGTCAATCAAACTTAAGTTTTGAGGTCAAGAAAAGTATTTTTATGTTTTAGTAGTGAGTGTATTTTTATTTATAATACCTTTAATAATATAATCCAGACTCGTATTTCGTTTTACAGTTATTCTCGTTGGAATTATATCGCTGGCTGAGGCGAAGAAGACACTAACTCGGGCGAGCGCGTAAGACAATCCTATCTCGGACGAGCGCGTAAGACAGTCCTAACTCGGGCGAGAACGTAAGAAAGTCCTAATTCGGACTGTACTTTCGCAGACAAATTTCGTACAAATCGGATTTTTTGATCCGCTGAACTTCATTTTGGAGTTTACTTTTCTGTACAAAAATAATTATATTAAATTATTATATTAATATCCTAAGTCTCTTTTTTGAATCGAAAGCGTACGTCCCGTAAATCCTCAAATTTAGCGAATTATTAACCTGAAAAATGTCTCCTGCTCATGAACTTATTCAGCGGATTCAGCGGAAAGTTCAGCGGATCAAAAAATTCGATTTGTACAAAATTTGTCTGCAAAAGTACAGTCAACCGCAAAAATCTAAAAGCGAGCGCCCGAGTTAGGACTTTCTTATGTTCTCGCCCGAGTTAGAACTGTCTTACGTGCTCGTTTGAGTTAGGACGGTCTTACGCGCTGGTCCGAGTTAGGACTGTCTTACACGCTCGCCCGAGTTAGGACTGTCTTACGCGCGCGCCCGAGTTAGTGTTTTCTTCCCCTCAGCCAACGATATAATTTTGGTTGATATGCGATTTTTATATATTTGATAATTTACTATTTTATCACATTCCAAAGACTCTTATACTTATTCGTACTAGATTCTACTTAAATTTTGTCAAATAATTCTTTTGCGTTGTTCATTATTTTCTTTGAGATAATTGTGTATTTCTTATATTTCTCTCTTTTTCTTGTGCTATTAGAATCTTTTTTCCACAGTTTGTATAGTTTTTCATTAGTACTACAAGATTTCATGATTTATGTTTAATTCGATTTCATTATCCACTTTGTAATCGATATTTATATCAATTACTTTCAGTTTGGGTTTGTTTATTTCTTCTTTCTCTATTTCAAAGTTGTTTGATAGTTTTTCGCTTAGTGTATTCACAAATGAGTTAATATTCTCTTTGTTCATGCCATTGATTATTATTGTAGACTTGTTTTTGCATGAAATACTTTTTGTTTGTATCGATTCGTCTTATGTTAGATGTTCAAGTTCTATTTTCCCCAAGTCCGTCTTGACTTCTTCGTTAGTTTTTTAATTATAAGTTTTGGCACTCTCTTACTTTTTAGTTCGGGTTTTTGAGTAAGAAAGCCGTTTTTTTATTTTTTCAATTAGCTTTAAAGTTAAGATCTGTTTGGGATACTAGAACACGTCGTTTCCGGTTCGCTAAGACGAAAGGAACCGGTACTTTAAGTAGGCTGAGGCGTGAGAGATTTGAAAAGAAAAATAGTAACTTAACGAAAAATGTTCAGGATTCTAGTACCTGAAGGTGCCTCTAGATGGCGCATGACAACTTACAAGAAGATATATCGATCAGAGAGTACATATAAAGGCTTGCGCCACACACTCAGCCTATTGCATCCACTGATATATTTGGCCGATTTACTTTGCCTATACGCATATTTGCCTACCTATTGCCTATTCCGTCTTATTTGCGAATAAGACGAATATTTTGCCTATATTTTGCCTAGTTGCCCGAACGTGTCACACGTTCATCCATTTCCTGCCTCCAATTTCACTCACAAGTGGGATGGAGCAGAGACTCTAAGAATCATTCCAACATATTTCTCCCCGTTGACAAACCGTAACAATATAAATAACCCGTGTACCCGTGTACTTTCAATCGTGCACAATAAGAACAACCAACAATGTTTATTAACTAACGTGTATAATTTTACAATGAGGTTCAGTGTGTTCTGTGGTTTGTATCAGAGCCAACAACCATTTGCAACTGGAGAGGTAAACCGTAGCGTGGTGTTTTATATCCTGACTCCTCCTCAAACGTACAGCGTTTTTTAACAGCAGCGCTATACGAAAACTCGGAGAGCAGCCGCTAAAATCACACAGTACAGTTGCTGCAGATGCTATGTACAGCAGCTGCTGAAAACTTTTTTCAGTGTGTACAATAGATTTCAGGACTTATCTACTGGTTTAAGGTAATCAAAATAAATTATATTTATTATCTATTTATACTTTTATGATATTAATATTATAAATTACTTTTTCAGATGATTTTGGCCCCAAGGGCCTTTTCTTCCTTCTCAAGTATGTATGTGTGAATGTGTATGAGAGTATGTGTGTATGCGTGTGTGTGTATGGGTGGGTGTTACAAATATTTTATTTTTTGTTAGAGTAATAATAATCTTTATAATGGTATAATATCATTGCAGTTTTCTCTGATAAAAATATCGGCCTAAAAGTGCAAAAAAAACCTAAATAGCAGTTCAAAAAATCAGCGTAAAAGTGCAAAAAAAACCTAAATAGCAGTTCAAAAAATCAGCGCGTGAAATGGCACCTTCTTTAACCGGCCGCCGATTTGACTCCTTCTCTAGCCGGATTCTGAAATGGCACCTTCCCTAACCGGATTCTGAAATGACTCCTCTAGCCGGATTCGGAAATGGCACCTTCTCTAGCCGAATTCTGAAATGGCAATATAACAACAAGTTATACGGAACTTACTTTGGCTGGCCAGACATCGCAGTCACCGCGCAAGTAAAATCCGCGGGGATGGAGTAAATCCTCACTGTCCCCGCTCGCAGTTGACGTTGCCGCGTCTATCTCTATCTCTCGTGTAGGTTGCTGCACGCGGCGATGTCCGCGGTTACAGGCAGTGGAGGCGCGGCACACGCACTATACTATAACACGTATTATATTACTTCTCACTTATGGTACTCTACTCAACAACATGGCTTTCGTCTTCTTCTCAGTTTGTCTTGTTCGCGTGGCGCGCTATCGGTCACGATTCGAATCTCGCTACGCTGTATAAGTTATTTGCACATTATATCAGCGTTCGTCACAATATGCGCAGAAATGATGGAAAAAAAAAATAAATTATAAGGGTAAACATTCTAATAAAGTTGCTTATAATCAATTTGTTGTTCTGTGTAACCCGTATTTGTTGTTAAAATTAAACTATCACATTAACGTAGAAGTATGATCAACTGTACAATGTATTAAATAGTTATTTAAATATTGCTATAAAGATCACGATTGTGCATTATTGTAATAAACAATATCGATTTAAATTATAAAGATAATAACAGTAGTAATTCATTTATTTATTTATTTGACCAGAGTAAAGTACAATAAATTACAAAATACATTAGTAGTTATTATACATAATTTACATTACATTACAAAATGTAATCCAGCAAACAAAAAAAATTTTCTGTTCGCTGCTCCGGTTTACTTAAAACTACCTTAAAACTCAAAAATAATGATTTGCAAAATATAACAAATTTTTCGTAGAGTAGTGTTAGGAAAAGCTTCTGTTTTATTATTCAATAGTAATAGACAGCGCCTTATCCTATTTTTGGCAGCCTTGTTGAAAAAAAACATGTGATTTTTTTTACCTAAAGAAAACGAGTTTTTCAGATGTCTTTTGCCCCAATTCGACACATGAAAAAAACCGATATTTTTTTCATATGAAAAAATCAGGTGATAGAAAACACCTGATTAAATCCCCTATTGAAAAAAATTATGTGATTAATCATGTGATATTATCGAAGGAAAAATGCTTTTCTGAATTTACAATTTAATTTACAGATTTAATTGAAGACGTTATGTGTACGAAGGGTGTAAAAAAGAACGGTATAAAAAGGTATATAAAAATAATTTATATTTTTAATTTTTAATAAAATAAATTATTTGGTACAGACGAACGTACAAGCTTTAATAAAATTACATGATTTCGCCATTTCCCGTTTTTCTCTGGTACATGTTTCACTATTAATGTTTACTGTATTTTTCACAAACATAATTTAAATAGATGTTATTTAGTTTAACCATGAAATACTATCGTACATAGAGATTGAGTTATTCGCCGGTTATAAATGCTTAATGGAAATTCTGACATTATTTCTGAGATAGATAAATAATCATATTATTACATTTTTACATAATAAGTTACTGTCAGGATATAAGTATGACAGATAAATTATGGTATTTGTTCCAAATCGACGCATCTTTCGGCTCAAAAGTTGTTGCCAAGCCGTTCGAGGTCAACAAACAGAGATCATGCGAGAGACAAAGGCCACTCAGCGTGAGGCTTTCAATCGCCCCAAAACTCCGAGGGTCGTTCGCAAGTTCGTTTAGCCTGGCTTTTCCAGTCAGTCGCGCTCAGAGAGCTCAATCGAAAGCACGTTTCCTCTCTCGCCCTCACCGACACAGGATAACCGCAAGACTTATTCACGACGCATAAAAAGACTTCAAGAAGTAAATTATCATAAATCTGAACAAGAGTGTACATCGAAATAAATGCATTATTTTACACTTTGTGGTGTTGATCATTTGAACCGGCATTCTCTCTCCGTAACGAACAGTATTATTTCTGAATTACACATATAGTTTGTAATACCTTAGCTTACTAAGCTATTTGCATACTTATGGCCAATCTTGTTTTATATCCTAGAAACAATTTTAAGAATGTGCATGTCCACGCTGGCGGAAATATGAAATATATTTTTCTGTAACATTTCTGTACTTTTCTGTGAATTTCTGTGATTTTCTGTGAATTTTCGTTAAAAACTGTGAATTTCTGTACCTTTCTGTAGATTACTGTAAATTTTGTCTGTTTTCGGACAAAATTACAGAAATATACAAAAAAAATAATAAAGAAATGTACAGAAATATACAGAGATGTACAGAAAAGTACAAATATATACAATTCTAAAAACAATATAATAAGCCTAAAATCCATTATTAATACGTATATTTTAATTCAAAATAGTTTTATAAAACATGAGTTTAAAAGACACCAAGATATTTATATTTTCAAATACATTTTTTATTTAAAAAAATATAAATTAGAGATTACAGATAATTTATTTTAATTACTAGACTTTATTTCATTAAGGGGGTCTTCCACCTATAGGCCACTAATATTATTATTAATAAAAAAATATTATATACTATAAGTATAACTATTTTTGGATAATATAACAAAGATAGAAGTTCATTGATCCTTTTAGTCCTGAAATATAAACCGTTTAGAAAAAAACTAATTTAGTGTTACTTTTTTAAAAACTATTTGATGTATTTTGATGGCGTGAAGTGTAAATTATTTGTAATAGACCCCCCTATGGTATGAAGCTCTGAATTTTTTAAATTTTTTCATAAATTATGTTTTATATGTAAAACTACTTTTTTTGTTGTTAATTTTAACAATTTAAATAGTTAAAAAAAATACTTAATTAAAAAATTTTAAAAATTCAGAGCTTTATACCATAGGTGGATGTATGTGAAAGTAATTTCGACTTGATCCCTTAAAATCCATCAACTAGTCTAATAAAAAGTAACGCCAAAGTTTAAAATTTCAGATTTTCAGAAATGAGCCGTGAAAAGAAAATCTCTCATATCTTCACTAACAACCACTTCTTGGCTATTAAATTTTTACCACTTCCTGAAACATAAAAATACTTATTCTTAGTTAATATTGTAAATCATGTTGTATTAATACATGATATGACTTACCAGTGTTCTGTATCAGCACGTATAGACTTAAGCTGCCAAACAGTACAGGCAGTAGTAAGTAGTTTAACATCTTAAATACATCAGTGAAACTGGGAAGACTAGTTGAGCAGGTACAAATTTCCGTAAAAAATAATCATTTTAAATCAGTTGACACAATAAAATATGTATCGGCGATTAAAGTATTCAAAAGATCACAAGAAACATACATATAAAAGGAAAATGGTAATTCAAAACCTATTTCAATACTATAAAAGCATCATATAAAGAAAATTAAAAAATCTTTAATGTATTGGATATATGATGAAAAGTTTTAATTTCTACAAGAGAAATTTAATGATGATTATAAAAGAATGCTTGACTGATTGTGAGAAAAAAGTAATAAATATGTAACTTCAGTTAGTACAGAAAAAAGTAATAACTATGAAACTTACTACATACAAAGAATTATCGGAACTAGAGATACAGCTACGTGATTTTATCATATTTCATGATAATTAGTCCCTCTGAATAACTATCTGGATGTAGCCTCTTCCAATAGCTATCTGAGTCTAACAATAATTACTGCAAATCAGAAAAAGAAATTTCCACAAAGTATCTATGCTTTTTAGAAATTTAATTTTTATTTAGTTAACTTATACTTATCTAATATCCAGTCAGCGATATCAAAAGGTGGAGAATTCTCCCATGTCTTTCGCAGCTTTAGGTTGGCAGTAGCACTCAGAAGCAACTTCTCGTCATTGGTAAAACCAATAAACCATATTCTGGACGGTCGTCGTCCAGAAACTAACCCCAAACACATGACACATCCAAAATAAAAACACGTAAGCGCACAGAGCAGCCGACCGACACTGACAGTTGACGCTGCGAGGCAGCGATCACAGCGCATGTTCGTGGCGCCTTGCAGCGGCGTTTTTCACACTTTTTACCAACTGAGCGCACGGTTTGACTTCACGAATCTTATTTAAAATTTTTATATGTGTTTAGATTACGTATATATGTATTGTAACCCGCGGTCGGGCTGCGGGCTATTAATTATACAATCAATAGGGGGGAAAGGGGTTAAATAAATAACAAAAGTTAATTCAATTTGTATTAGTTGTTCAACTCGTACTGATTTATTTTATTTAAGCACGGGCGCTAGCCGCTCACTGCGGCACGTTGCATAAGACTACGCACAGGGAGGGATCGCGAGTCTTCAACGCAAAGAGTCACCCCGACGCGACTCTCGTGTCCTGGAGGACTAGATACGCGCAAACTTGAATTTAGTGCGAGACGGGATACTTCCGCATGACCGCGCACACGCACTTGACAAGAGGGGGGGGGGGGAAATAGAGGGATGGCTACAAAGTTCGCCACTTACAAGTACACGGCGTCGGAGCTATTCCGGTGGATTGGCTCTCGACGTTGGCTGCTGGGCTCTCAACGGCGGTCGCTGGGTGTTTTGGTGGTCGATTGGCTTTTCTCTGGCTCGTGATCGCTAAGCTGGTCGGTGGGGACGGCGGCGAGTCGCAGGGCTTATCAGTCGTTGTATCGAGAGCGAAGGTCCACATGAGAGTGTCTGCCGGCTTTTTCTCTCCTTGCAAGCTTCGCGCCTTAGCTCTCCTGTGCTGATCGCCAGCGCGCTGAGCGCATGCGTGTATGGCGAAGAAGCCCGAGGACAGTCATTGACTCGGCCGTTGTTGAAGAGATCATCTGGGTGCTGATGGACGGGCTTTTCCTGCTGTGTGGCCTCCTCGCTGCCCTTGTTGCTGTGGCTGCCTCATCTCCAGGAAGTGTGGAGATAATGTTTGTAGCATGTGAGGGGTTAGGTTTGTAGGGATAGGGATGGGGATCATACATACAGTGTGTGTGCTAAGTGCGGTTATTTATTTATCTTTGAGGGACCGGTTAAAAAAACAATTTCTCCAGGACAGCGAGCTTCGCTTCAGGGATCCTGTACATTGTGAGTATACTTTTTGTGTACGGTCCAGGTCTCCTAAGGAAGCATCGTTTAATATAGGTTTTCTTATTTTACTATAAGTCTGACTGGATAGTCAGCTATCGCTTTTTCTTGTATCATGTCATTTTGCCATGTTACAGTATAAAATGTATAAACATTAAGTCAGTTAACGTATTTTCTCAGTTTGATATCTAATCAAAACGCTTTTTTCGTAGTATTTTTTTTTTGTTAAAAAATGAATTAAAAAATTACTTTTATAAACTTTAAATTAACATTTTAAAATATTAAGTTTTTTTCTTTAACCGCAAAATTTGTTGTAACAAATTGATTCTTGACGTGGCTTACGTTTGCGTGATAAGATCCAAATTGGTAGAAACTGGTGACACGTTCCTATAGAATTTTATTGACATTTTTGCTTATATCTTCGATAATTTTTCAAATGTGACACTCAAACTTATTTTACAAGTTTATATTAGAATAATATATAGAACCGAGAAATCAAATAAAAAAAATATTGATTTTTTTTCAAATTTATAGGTGTAAGACCGCCTTAATTAAAGTAATAATACAAGATTAGATGTTATTAGCAATTTCTTCCTGTTAAATGAAGTTTTTTCTACAGTTTCTTAATCACACTGTAAATAATAACTCTTAGTATCACCTCTATTTTTTTTAATAATTGCTAATAACTGTTAATAACTGCCGATAACATTTCCATCTCTATAGTTATTGTTTAAGTTATTATTTAATAAAACTGATAATAACTGCAAATAACTGCAACTAACTGTTAATAACTTTTGCTATGGCACCTTCATTTTTAGTTATTATGATACGAAACTGCAAATAACTGCAAATGTGGTACTTTCAGCCAGGTGTATGTGGAAAAATGAATAATTAAATGGAAATTTTTAATATTGTATTTTAGAATAGTATATTTCTGTACATCCTTGTATAATTTTGTTCATTTCTGTATATTTCTGTACTTTTCTGTACTTTTCCGTAATTTTCTCCGAAAAACGGACAAAATTCAAAGTAATTTACAGAAAAGTACAAGAAATTACGGAAATTCACAGAAATTCACAGAAATATGTTACCGAGATGTACGGAAAAATACATTTCTTACTTCCGCGAGGGCAAATACCTTAGAAACAATGTATTCTGTTAAAATGTAATATCAAGACTATAATTGTAATTAAAAAATAATATAATAACTTATTTGTCATATTTATATCCTGCTAGTAACTTATTATTATTAAAAACAATGCAACTACGTCACAGCTGACAGCACATTACGCGGCCGCCTTGAACTTTTGCTCCCTGCTCCAACGTCGCCTTTGGATACTCGCGAATCTTTGAATTTTCTCTCTCTTTCTCTTTTAAATACTTGCTTTTTGAGGGTATCAAAAACGTACATGTAAAAGCCAAAAATTATCTATACATTCTTTGAAGATATAAATATTTAATTTTATAAATGATTTCTTTATTTTTATGTTAGGAATAAAAAACATTATCATATTTATTACAAAATTTTTAATTCTAATATTTATTACAAAATTTACTTATTTATTATTTATCTTTTTTTAGATTTATTATAATCTTTAAATGAACAATGAAAATTGTTTATAAGATTTTCATGAAATACACAGTTTTTATACGGTGTAAATTTAATATGTAAATTCTTATTGAAAACTGAATTTACATCATTATTATTTTGTTTTTCGTAATCTGATAAATTTACATCAGTATTATTATGTATTTCTTGATCTGATAAGCATAGTAAACTTTGCCTTAAATGACAAGCAGCTTTGAGGCTATGTACGTCGGTGATCTCGGTCAAATTATTTGCTCCCGCTTATATAGCGGGCATGCGTGTGATCTACCGGTGCACAAATCGAAGGCTTTCTGCACTGAAATCGATGCGGGAAATACGTACTTTCGACCGAGGTATAAAGAAAATAAAATTACTTTTATACGGTAATAGTTGGTAATTAGTACTGATAAAATACAGGTCATATTATTTACGAAGACTGTTGCTTGAGGGTTTTGCTATTTTACGGAAAAATAAAGGTTCTCGTGATTTAAGCAACAAAAACAGAAATCGCGGTTTACTGTTATTCACCGACCTGCCTTTTGTGGCTACAATTATGTTACCATACGTATTGACCACGTATGTTATGTTTCAACACCTAGAGGCAAAAACTACGGAGCGCACCACCTAGACTCCGTCATCGGCTACCTCGGAAACCTACACCACGTATTTGATGTGTTCTAACACCTACAGGCAAAAAGTATTTTATTTATTGGTAAGTAGAATATGTCTGTAAGATTTTTACCTAACAGAACATAGGATTAACCCGGTTTTAATGAACTATTATAATATCAGAATGCATTACATATTTTTATACAATCCTTATTAGCTGCGCAATAAAATATCACTTTTTTTTACAATTTTCTTTTATAATTGTATTTATTGAAACAGGTTATTTGTCATGTAAGTATCGCACTCCTTATTCTTTTCTGTCGATCAATTATTAATTTTTATTAAAATAGTTTATTAAATAAAATATGTTCATACCAGTACACACAACCTCCTTGCCAATAGCCTTGGCTCCACGAGTGAAAAGTGGGAGAACACGATGAAAAACTCCATCCAAAAATGAATCAATACCACCGTGACCTCTTTGCCAGCATTAATTCGTAGAGTCCCAGCAAAAATTTTTCCACCACTATAATTACCACCAACTTGCATGTTGAAGTATTTCTGGAAACGATCCATCGCTATATTAAAAATGAGCTCTAATCAAGTTTCTTGAAATGAAATGTCACTGTCAAAGTACCGTAATCGAATGGGATTGCACAGCCATTTTGGTCCTTTACATCGATTTCTATGGTTTGAAACGAATTGTATAATAAAGGTATATTGCATGGATGGGGAGAAACTCTTGATTCTCGTACTACCGTACGTGTAATCGTCGGTATTAACGATACTGCTCGCAACAATCGGGATTGTACGTCACCTGCTACGTAATGTTCGCCAATATCGTTATAAATCATAAGCATAGATGGAAGTCCATTGGAGAGATGAGCAGGTTGATGAGCCCACTTTGAATTTTTATCTTTTGTGTCTCGTTTTTTCATAACCTTCTTGGTACGCGAAAAAAAATTTTCAAAAGTTATCTTGCTAACCATACAGCAAGCTGTCATCATTGCAGCTGTCCTTCCGTCAGACGGAGTTTCCTCGGCTAACATGCAAGAGAAGGCATATTGCTCTAAAACTCGATCGGTTTGATGACGATTGCTGTTCGAATCGACATAAGCTCGATCATGCTGTTGACAGGCCTCGTCCAATGGATTGATTCCAACGTCTCCACTTCGATACGCTCTACTAGCTTAGTTCCTGGTCCGCAAAATTTGTCATGCGGCACGTACATTTCAAACCAGGCGGAGCACTCCTTTTGCCATCATTAACCAAGTCGGCAATGTTGGCTCCATGCAAAAGCGTGCCATCTATCGTTACGGCTCCGTTGGCATTCCAAACTCCTTTACCACAAGCTCGCAAGTGCTGCACGAGTTGTTTGGCTTTCTGTTTGTATCTTTTCGAAGCAGTATAGATAGTGCCTGCGTCGACGCGACCATCGGTTTCTTCCTCTTCTCATTTTGTTGCTCTTTTTTTTATTCTTTTCTCCTCCTTCGTTTCGTTTAAAGAGAAGATATCGTTTTAAAACTTGACGGTAGAGAGTCCACTTTTTACGCTCGTCTTTGTATGTTGGCGAGTTTGGGATTTCGATCATTTCAGCATCGATTCTACTTGCCGCTGAATCCGGTGTTTACACAGATTTTATCTTGTCTTTACCAAGTATGGTCTGCAAAGGTTCAACACTCTCCTACTGTAGGAGGATAATCTTTCTTACATGTTCCATCTGTATTTATTCACGAGATTAGTAAGAAGCGTGGCAATTAGAGATGCTAGTAGAGCTTGCAAAAAACTGCCACGATGCACTATAATGTTTTTTCTTCAGTGTAAAGTGATATCCCGTGAGGCCAGTTTTCGCAAAACTTTTACATGTTTACGCAGATGGCACTTGTGACCTTTACGTAACAGAATGTTTCCTATCAATACGTTTAAAGCACACTCGCAAATACGACGAACCAATTTTGCATCAGCTTTCTGCAACACTGCTTTTCGCTGTACTTAGTTAAAATGGTACAATGCCACCAAGATGGTAGCCTCATTTCGACCAAAAGGATAACGTGCTTTTGTCGTCATTACAATGTCACGAGTGAAACTTGATTTTTACTGTTTGTCATTTGTTTTCGAGGCACTTAAACGTACTGATATTTATCGTCGGGGAAAATACACGTTCGAAATCGACAATTATTCGCTGTGGTTTGCTTTAAATCCAACAAGAGATAGCCAAAAGCTTATGATGTTCCATTCTGATAATCTTCTTCTAAAAATCAAGGATTTTCAGAATATACTTGTCTAGAAAGATGAGGTATCTGGGCATGATCGCGCAAATTCCTAAAGATTACAGTGTACTGAGCGTTCAAAGATATGTCCCGTTGCCCTTTGTCTTGATGGAAGATGTTTTGAGTCACAAAATCTGCTTAAATTATTGTGATGACTGCCTTTCGTAAAGAGATTCACTGTGGCTCCTCCAAAGGATGATTCGCGCATGAGATCGTCAATGATGACCAACTTGGGTTGGGTTTTGGATCATTAAGCCAATAGGTCCCTAGTCAGAAAAAATTATTAAATCCTATTTGCAAATATCAAATATACTTAAATCGGAATATTTCATCCGGTAGTTTTCACATTAATCTTATTTCAGTGAACACAGATTAGTCGATTATATCCTATTCTAATTTTCATACATAAAAAATATGAAAGTCAAATTTTTCTATTAAAAACGACTGAATCTTTAGTATAATAGGATCATATCAGCTTTATGAAAATTTAATTTAGTTCTTAAATCGTATAAGCAACCGTATAATCATATTTTAAATACAAAAAATGTCAGTCCAATTTAATCCTATGACTCCTTAATAGGGCAACTTTTTCCAAATCGGTAATTCTATTTATTCCTATTTACTTTAAATCGGACTGAAATAGGATTTAATAATTTTTCCTGACTAGGGGTGTTTTGTGGTAAACCTCCGCGAAATTCTCTGTATGGTCAATGTATTTAAGAATTTTTCTAACAAATACTGTTTTATCGCAACCAGTTGAACCACTCAACGTACAAGTCCAGGAATGTTTCTAACCCGTATCCATAATTCACACTGACTATGCACCTTTGAAACACTTCTCCCGAAGAGCTCAAATCCCCGGTCGGGGCTGCTCGCGCGCGTCCGCTCGCGAGTCCGTGGGCCTTGTGGTGCGGGTCGCACCGCGGTAAACGGCTCTTTTTTCGGCGCAGCGGTGACGTCGGGCACACCAGTAGCCAATGAGCTCTTTTCTGGTACGCCGCTATTGCTATCCACAACGCTCGAGACAGACCGGTAGTCAATGAGCTGTTTTTACAATGTATCGTCACCGATCACGAGTACGTCCTTTGCGTTGCTACACGTGAACAGTATCAAAATTAGTTTGTAACGCAGTTTGGATAATAACAACAAAAAAAAGCTTAATAAAGGTAAGATTTTTACTTATTCGAAAAACGTGTTTGTATATTCCTACGAACTGACGACAATCTTCTTCCCCGACGTATACCTTGGAATGACCAGCGGCAAAATTTACCTCGTTTACAGATATACGGGTACACCGAGCATACGTCGAGGTACTTGATCTTTTCTTTACCTTTGCGATTGAACATTTTAACGGTGTTACCTGTACGTCAACCGAAAAAAGCGTCTCGCGCATTCTTTGTATGTTAGGCACTGCACCTGGACGTTGGTTGCTGCGGAGCAGAGACAGGCTATCACAAAAGTTATTAAAAACCACAAAAAACACATGAATCCGAAAATTTTGTATGTAGGTGCACTTGCCATGGTACAGAGAGACTATGCACAAAAGCTATAAAATACACCATAAAAACTTCATATACACACCATAAGATTATATTGTCACTCCCGTTTAAAAAGACAGTAACTCGGTGTCTGGTTGGAAAAGATGGTAACTCGGAGTCCGGTTGGAAAACGTGGTAATTCGGAGTCCGGTTGAAAAATATGGACCTCGAAGGTCCTCGGAAACTCGGAGTCCGGTTGGAAAACATGGTAACTCGGAATCCTGTTGGAAAACCTGGTAACTCAGAGTCCGGTTAAAAAAGATGGTATCTCGGCGGCCAGTTGAAAAATATGGTAACTCGAGAGCTAACTTTTTTGCTCTGATTTAGGCTGGCAATACTGATCAAATATTTTCAGTATTTGATTTGAGATGTGATCAAATAGACTTTAGATGTTAGATTAATTGCTTTATTAATTGTTTTTAATCCCAAATAATTTCCATTCATTTAGAAACATTTGCACCATAAGCGTAATATTTATTCTAATAGAGGTGTAAATAAAGTCTATTTGATCACATCTCAAATCAAATTCTGAAAATATTTGATCAGTTTTGCCAACATAAATCGGAGGAAAAACGTAGCTTCCAGGTTACCATGTTTCTCAACTGGCCCCCGAGATACCATCTTTTTCAACCGGACTCCGAGTTACCATGTTTTCCAACCGGACTCCGAGACACAATCTTTCCCAACCGGACTTCGAGTTACGATGTTTTCCAACGGGACTCCGAGTTACCATGTTTTCCAACCGGATTGCGAGTTAGTGTCTTTTTATACGGGAGCGATGGTATGTTCATGAATCATGTACCGTTATGTACCAAAATCCGATAAAATATCGAAAACCCCATAAAAATCCCATGAATCTGAAAATTTTCTATATAGGTGCATTTGCCATAATATAGAGAGACTATACACACACACGCACACACACTCTCTCTCTCTCTCGTACGTGACATTTTCCTTTGAGTCAACCAACGCGTATCTTTTGACGTCAAATAGTTGTTTTGAAAGATTTTGCTAAATTCACTAACATCGCAAAATTCAGTGATCCCACACTCTCTATCTAATATAATAAAAATGCTTCGAACGATTACAGGGAAAGACTAAACTAAAGAAGCTTGGATATTTTGTATATATCCATAGTATTATACTACGGCATATATACTAAATACTGAGCAAAATTTGTAGTAGCCTATGTCGGAATGAAGAACGTCAATAGTTGAATTCAATTTTCAAGTGAGTCGCCAAAACATGAGACCCCCTCCTCTTCTCATTAGAGTTCTTGATAAAAAGTTCCACAGATATTGCAAGCAGCAAGTCTTTTTACATAAATTCTTTTGATTTAATGATTTGATAATGAAATAGCTTTCGATTAAAACTAAATATGTCCTAAGTTCAATCTGAAAATACGCCTAGAAATGCAATGAAAATCTCTCATACGTATTTCAAAGAATGATAGCACGGGTTGCTTCTTTAGGCTTGGTCTATACTTGCCTGCGGAGGACTTCCACGTTCCTTGATATGTAAGGTAATCTAAGATGGGGTAAGCAAAATATGTAAAAGTGTAAACACATATAAAGAAATGTAAGAAAAAAACGTCTGAAATCAAGCATTAATCTACACCTTTACTCGTCTTCGTTGACGACTGCGCACGACCTCGGCAGAGAGATTATTACTGGAGCGGGCTAGTTGGGTCTCGTCGACTTGTATGGCCTATAGTAAGAAGATGCACCGAAATATGGGTAGCAAAATCGGTTTTAACTGTATGCTCATAGGTGATCAGTATTTATTTCTGGAAATCCAGATTGGATGAATATCGAAATAAATCGGACATCAGATATAATTTACCTTCGCATCGCATCTACACCATCTTATACAGTTTGAATTTCCCGTGCTAGCACTTTTACAGCAAGAAATGAGTTGCGTTTAGCAACGAAAGCATAGGGAGAAGGTGTACCGGAAACTGGTCAGCTCTTTTGATCTGACATCGAAATATGGGGATGTAATAAAATAGGGCAAAGAAACAGGGTGCACGTCTCTGAAAAAAAGAGTGAACCAGCGCTACACACCCCTACGTACAATCGTGTGTGGTGTGGTACACAGATGGCTCCATGAACAAGAATGTTGGAGGCACGGGAACACAATAAGTATGAGAAGAGGATCTCGACAGATCAGAGCGACTAAATGCTCGGTAGACGTTCCGCCAAACGAAATTAAAAAAAAACTTTCATTAATTATGGAAAATAAGTCATCCAAGAAATTGCGAGGGTCGCCAGGATTAAGGCTAGCCAAGAGAATCTTAAATAACTTTCCGCTTGAGCATGGGCTTCAGGAGATCGACAGGCTGAATAAAGCCACGTTAAGGAAGATGTTACGCTGGCTCACGAGACCCTCGTAGATCAGATATTACTTCTACAGACGCAGGATTTGAGACAAGGGTAGCTATAGATGGTGTGGAGAACCGAAGAAGTCAACATTCTACCTCCTCTGTCGACCGAGAAACGCTTCCTTTAGCCTGAAACCCTTAGCAAGCAGAGCCTACAGTGTATTTGCCAGGTTATAGAGCAGATAGATATAAGTCCTTAGTGGAATGAAAGATAAGAAAATACGCCATTCAAGGGGGGCTCACAATGGGTACAAACTGGAGTACTGTTCAGCGTATTTCTAAGAAAAGCCGCTCGTTCGCACCACCATACCGACATAGATATATGTAGCCCTACTAATATGGGTAAAATACAAAAATAGCCGTTGAAATGTTTTATATTCAGAAAAGCTATTTCTGCACATAGATAAAGTTGCTAGAAAGTACATAAAATTTTATATTATAATGAATTTTATATTATTAAAATTTCCTTAGTTTCACTAGTATACTTTATAATGTGTTTGATTAAGAAGAATTAAAATTAATTATTATATTACCTGATGGAGTATTCTCTTCACTTAATTCAATCTTAGCTTCTGTCTTAAGTCCATAAGTATTATAACTTGAATTATGTTCTTGCTTAATTGATTGCTTATAAACTTCTGGATGTTGCCACTCAGCAATCACCATGAGTTTTTTATAAACTCCACGCCCAAAATAATCTGCTACTAATGAGAATGGATCTTCCGCTCTGTCTAATAAGCTGTGAAATGTTTCATGAAGATCTCTTGATTGTTCTTGGACACGTATGATATCTAGCCATTTTTTATTATTTGGCATACAGGCAGGGCATTCATTTTCATTTTCAGAAAAGCTTTGAAAACAACTATAAGATGATCGAATTAAATTTTGAGTAACTAATATACAGTAGACCACACATAATTTGCTGACATTTAATTCGCCGTACAGAAGGGACAATGGTAAGATGCGAAAGCAACTTGTAAACACGTAGAGATGCACGATTGAGGGATTCAAAATTCTGATTAAATGTATTAAGCAATATGACAGAGGCCGTATAGCGTAATTTATGGGTAACGACTTTTTTCCACACGTGATGTTTTCAGGACGCGCAGTTTCAATTCGATAAATCATGGCCAGCAATAAAGGAAGTATCTGACTTCTCATAAGAAATCAGCCTCTCAGCAGCTCGAATGATACATCGGTCGATTCACGTTGCGACAGTACGAGATATAAATTACTGGCTTCGATGTGTAACCTGAGAAATTTAGACGCTTCGTTTTTCACGACTGTGTTTATAAAATGTCACCCGCAACAATTACATTGTGGTACAGAGGTAGAAACATGGTTAGGCAAACAAAGAACTTGATAGGGTACGCAATATTCGGACGGCGATAGACGACCGAAAACAATATAATTTATTCTCTCCAAAAGATAATGCGAGCATAAAAAATTTGGCTTATTATCATAGGTATGATCCACTAGGATAGTAACACAAAACGTATCGTGTATAAAGATGCCGACACTTCCTCCACCTATACCTATCCTGTCTAAATGATAGAAGTTGAATCCTTTAAGATTAAATAGAGGGTCAGAAATATTTGAGGTGAGAAACATTTCGGTCACAGCAATAACATCGTAGTATTTGTTAGTCACATGGACTTCGAGTAGATTAAAATGAGACTCAGTTGTAAGCCGATTGACGTTGATATACGTGACAGAAAGTGACTCGCAAGAGCGAGTGCGTGCTGACCGGTCAGAAAAATTTCAATTTATCGGGACTGTGGTGCTAGCGGAGCTTGATCGGACTCGTCGCTAATCTTCAAAGGGATACTGTTACGTGATGGTAAAGTACGTAAAGCCGCATATAATTTAACAATTTAGCTTTAGGGCAAGCTTGCTAGCAACAGCACAGCAGCAGACGGTCAATTTGTCTATTACGGGATCTATTATCATATATCAATATGGCGTCGGGTGGAAAGAAGCCTCCGGATCGGCCCGGAGGAAAAGTTTTCAAGTGCGACAGTGATTCAAAGT
>JAWWEQ010026777.1:0-25149 GCA_035583055.1 Torymus tubicola | reverse complement strand
GGAAGAACATCTTGAGGGTTGAATGTGGTTTGACTTTGCGAAAAAGCTAAACTGTGATTAGACCGAGTTTCGTCGACATTTTTATACTTAATCGTGATGAATTCAATCGGGCATGTTTATGTCTAAACATTTGGCGCATTGATAGGTAATCAGAAACTTTTGATATGTAAATTAGTAAGTGTGCTTTGATTTTCGTGATGATTAGTTTTAGAAGTACAATAACATAAGGAAAATCGAATATTATTGTGTTTATATTAGGCAAAGACAATATGGTTTAGTAAATAAATAAGGAAATTTAATACAAGGAAAAAAATGATTGATAATGATTGGCATCTAATTCGTTAAAACTGACTTATCTATTATAAACATCTATTACAAGATAAACTAATAAAATAATTATGGAAAACAACAGTTTTATTATGGTAAAAAATTAATTATTTTTTCCTACTAATATTCAACAAATTAAACACTTTAACCAATCCTACAAGAAAATTAAAAAATATTCATTCCAATTATCATTACTCAAAATATCGAATAATTTTTATTTCGTGAGCTTTGTATTACACAAAAAGAGTAGATTTGGTGGTAATATAGCTGGAGACGATGCAAAACCGTACGCTCCCGACTTTGGACTGTCGACTTTTCCCCTGGTCGAATTTTTTCATTATTTTTTTCAAAAGTTTCTTACTTTTTTGCTGTATAAGCATAAGACCCTCACATTATAATAATTGTTCCCCTTAACCATTTTAACTATGCATAGTTTTATTCAATAGTTTCATTCAATTTTATTTACATCAAGATAAATCTTGATGCAATTTTTTGAAAGGTTATGCAGTCACAAATTTGGAAAATTAAGTCATGTTCTTGTAGTAGAGACACCATATTGACTGAATTGTGGTTATTACTGCCATTGGAGGTTGTTTCTCAATGAACAATTCGACGCTGTATATAGCCTCTAACGCAGTCCGTTATTTTCTTGCTAGATAGAATGAGATGTAATCCACTCGTAGATCGTAGCTTTTGCATCTACAACTATTTTGTGTATTCATAAGAACAAGTTTTTATGCAAGAAATAGTAAGATATACAAAATAAGATAATAGCTTATTACAAGAGTAAAAAGGTAAGACTAAGTATGAAAGATGACAGGGGTTTATTTTGTAAGAGGAAGTTAAATTATAATTTCAGAAATCACACTATCCTGTAACAAAAAATTATTGTAATTCAAGTTATTTTTTTTAAATTAAAAAATTCAGATGTAGTGGATTTGAAAATACCAAAATTTTCTCTATCGATTATTCATTAAGTTCTAAGAGTTTACTTTACATTAGCGTTGGTTATATCAGACCACGAACATGTGCAGGAAGTCGAATTGAAATATAATAATTTCCAAAAGCTTCATAACTTTGAATATACATAAATAACCCAGTAGTTAATAAAAATAGCTCACACTTTCAAACATACATTGAAAAAGCGCGTAGATGAGCTAAATCAAAATTTTCTGCGACGTATAATTGGTCCTGGGTGAGCTTTTAGACGTGAGGGTATTGTCAAAATGTTTAATAAAATTCATGCAATCTTTTCAAATCGTGAAAGAACGTTTTTAAAAAGTTTAGCTAACGTTAATTAAACTTTTCACTAATGTTTTATATAGCGTTTAAAACAAAAAAACATAAATATGTGTCTAGTTAATATATAAGAGTTTTAGAACAAAGTTAAACTATATTTGAAAAGTAAATAGGGAAACAAAACCATAATTAAATTTTTTATTATGAAGCATATGTTCGAAATTATTATTGGTTAAGTGTGGTACGTATTTTTTTTTTTTTGACTTATTCAAAACACATAAATAATTTGTAGAATAATCGATTTTCCTTAATGTCCAGTCGATTTTTAATGGTTTTACTTATTGTATTTATATTATCATTTCATTTTTGATCCTCGATAATACATTTTTGAAAAAATCTTTCCTATATATGTGTATGTGTATGTGTATGTGTATATATATGACATATCATTATAGATTTAAAATTCAAAATTTTCCTCCTAAAATGACCTGAAAAAAATAAATTTGAATTACTATTTGTCAGATCATCTTAGAAAGAACAATTGAAAGATGGTAGACTCCTTTAATTGACAAATTTTTTGATTTTTCATTATATATTTATTTTTACCATTAGCAAGTGAATCATCCCAAACTTTCACAACTAAATTAAACGTTCCTAATTGATTGCTACATTTTAAAACCAAAGAATTTTAACTTTCATTTACGTTTTCTTTTTAAGATAAACACTTATTTTCTTTACAATTTGTTCTTCAGTAAAATGAACAGCCAGTACCTAAGTACATTCTGAGACATTTTTAGATAAAACGTATTTGTTTTTTTAAATATCTTTATTTACAGCATACTTATCTCCTAAATTGTATATGCCCACATTCTTTCTGTTGATAATTTCTCATGCATATTATAAAAACAGAAATCATTTCCAAAAACATTACAATTAAGCTTTCTTACAGAGTCAAACCACATTCAACCCTCTATAGATATTCTTCCATTAATTCGGTACCCTTTGCGCTATCGCTTTTTACGCAGTTGCCATCAACGCTGAAGTTGAGGCTGAAGGTCCATCCTAGGAGATCGGTAATCATGAAAGGGCAAAGTATATATACGCAAGAGTATACCTATAAGTAGACTCACTGATTATGATGGTTCATGATCCCAGTGGTTTTCAATGAATATTTTTGGCAGTGTATGGGCAATTAGAAGTAACATATGCTTTCTTGGAGCAGTATTAAGTAACGTCAATTATTATTATTATCTGTTAATTTACTGTCGATCTTGCAAGAAGCGTTTTTCAGTTATTTATTAGAAATGCCGGTTTACATGAAGAAACTGCGTTTCAAAACGATATATTTCACGCGTTACAGAATAAGAACAAAATTCTAGAAAATTACTAAAATTTATAATAAACTAGAGATATACTACTTATAATGCTATGCATACTTTGATTTTAGGCCGTAAACAACGTCGTCAAGCTCATTGGATCCCTCTTCACTGGTGCCGCCATCAGCTGCTTCGGTGAGACCGCCGAAAAATGCCAATCCCACTGGAAGCAGCCTAAGGCTGCCATCAGCTGCGCTACGGACTTTCTCAAGGTCAACAAGGGCCGTTACGCTACTGTTTAATAAGCCATTTAGATGACATGTAAATGTTGTTCATTCAAGATCATCATCAATGTCCTTATAATCAATATGTATAACGTTAAATAAAAATTACATTTCTTTAAAATCTTAAAGCATTTTTATTCACTAAACATTCTACCACTCCTAATATTATAATTTCTGACATATCATGTTAGAATTTTCATTTAATACTTGAAATAATTTACTCTTAATTTTCTAACAGTAAATTTTATGTAGATTTGCTGGAAGTAAATTACCATATTGGTGTGTTAAATTTAATGCAAAGTTTCACAGTGATATTAGGAATCATAGTGAATCACTTGAATATTTATGGATAGGTTTTAATGCGGTTAATAGTAGGACAGTAACACAAGAAAAATAATATTAGTCATTGAGATTTTATAAAATAATCTACATGAAAAGATACGCTGCATAAAATATGTTTTATAATCAATATTGTAGTCAGATGTGACGTATATATATTGCCTGTACGTAAATGTAGTTTTTTTTAATACGGATCCTTTAATGTTTCCTTCTTTATATATTCGATGAGTGAAATTGTGATAAACCTTTTGCTATTGAACAAATATTACCAACAATAAATTACCAATATCATACTGTGACAATTAAAGAGACAGTGAATATAATAGATAGATTCTGATTCTGATAGATATTAAAATTACTCAAGCGATAAAACTGCGTTCGAAAATAGATCAGTTTCCAATCCATTACAACAAGAGAACGAATTCTCAAACTGTTGCTCTCGCGCGTCAAAACCGCAGCTTAACAGCCAGCCATCACCGGTAACGACTCCATCGGACTCGCTAATCTCTTGCGGAAATATCAATTATAAAGCCGAGTTTCTCCATAGCCGCACGCTGCACCAGACGCATACCCATATGCACCTGCGGGCAGCCAGCGCGACGATTAACCTAGAGCTCGTCCGCACCCGAGATTTCTCGAGCTCAACGCGTATCTCCTTGGAAAAGGTATTATTTATCCACCCGTCGCTGCAGCTGAATCATCGACACATCAACGCAGCACTTATCCGAATCAGTTAGCGAATCGACACAACTACTACACACACACATGAGGCTGTAGAGAAGCGCAGGCGTGTCTATGACGCAAAAACGAGGCTGGCGGAAGAACCGCTGGACCTACGCCACACGCAGCGACTGCAGGAGGAGCAGCAACAGGAGCAGGGAATTCACGCTCTGTATGCTCCGCGCATGCACACGCACTCATACACATACACATACGTGACTGTCTAATTGCATCGGCGATGAGGAGGCGTCGGCCGTATAAATAAAAATGGCAACGCGCGCCCGCGGTTAGTTTGCAACAACGATGCTACCGAGGCTGATACTACTGGGGCTGCTGGCGCTGACCGTAGCAGCCTCAGCTGCCGAGCAGCCAAATGGCTTCGGGTTGAGGAGGTTCGCTGGAAGTGCTGGACGGGGTAGTTACGGTGGTGGTGCCGTGGGTACTTGTACCGGTGCGGATTGTGCTAGGCGACAGGCAAGGGATGCCGCCGCATCCGGAATGAAGCTGGCCACAGTGGAAGAGAGTGCGAAGAAGCTAGGGGGTGAAGTTGCTGAAGCTGAAGCTGAGGGAGAAGGGGAGGAGGAGGAGGAGGAGGAGGAAGAAGAATCGGGCGATGAGACGGCGGTTGAGGAAGGTAAATTGAAATTCACGTAGGGGTAGAGGATATAGGAGCTGTGTTAGGCTTTTTAGCAACAACATTTTTATCAAAAATAACGAAAATGTCGTTATAACATTCACTGTATTTTTCATTAATCTTGGTTGTAATTTCTATTTAATTATGAATGAAGCCTAAAATCAGTTTATCTCGTTGAACGGTATTTTTCGGAGTCTTGAAAATCTTTAATGTGTACAGCATCAAACTTTCATTAGCTGATAAAAAAAACAGCTTTCTAACAGTAGCTTTTCAGATGTTGAATATTTTCTTTTTAAAATCCGTTGTACAATACTACTTACTTTCAGTAGTAATTGTGGTATTAAGAATGAAAAAACCCGTTGATTACGATACAAAAGATGTAAAACTTTTACAGTGCTAGCAATTATTGTGAATCTTTGTACGATGAAGTTAATTAATATCATTAATCATCACCATAAAATTCTTTGTAGAGAAAATACATAATGAATAGATTTGTAATGCGGGTATAATCATCTTCATTATCGTATATTTTTATCTATTTTAGGTATTTAATGATATTTAGATTATTAGAAAATTTTGAATACAATATATAAATAATATTTTCCGTCTTCTAATTTGGATTTGTTATAACTTTTGCTTAGATCTTCTTTATTTAAAATATATTCCATAATTTCAAAAATTCCTACTCAAATCCTCATATTTTAATTGCAATTAACATACTATTAGACATAATGATTAGACGATCTAAATAATATCTGAATAAAACGCACTTGCAAATTTCATAACGATTACTCATTAATGCTGTATGAGTAGTTCGTGTTCAGTATAACTTTGTAGACCGTGAAAACCACAGCTCGCAACCAATGAGAATAGTATATAGCAAAATCAGCAGCCACATCGACAATCTATACAAAACCGATATAAAAAAATAGGACATTCTTCTAATTATCTTCCATCTTAACAGGTCGAGGAAGAAAGAAGAAGAAAGGAAAGAAAGGCTATGGCAAGTACATGATGGGCATGGTTGCGGTCTCCAAAGCCGTGATGCTGTACATCATGATTCACGCTGTGGCTGCTGTCGCGGGCAAGGCTCTGATCGTCGCCAAAGTAGCCCTGGCGATTGCTGTGGCTCTGGCCCTGAAAAAAATGGGTAAACCAAAAAACGCTATTTTTATATCACCATCAATAAGTTATCATTATTCCTTGTGACTTTTAAAACCCTAATCTTGCCTGTTTCAGATCACAAGACGTCTTACGAGGTCGTTCAGCATCCGCACTACAGCCATGTGCAGACGCATAGTTCGAGCATCGATTACGACCACGGAGGTGAAGGTAGCAGTGGTGGAGGCTATGAAGGCGGTAGCCGTAGACGACGACTAGCGCGACGATAATCGAAGGCGACAGTATTTCGTGGAAAATTTTCGTTGTTTATCCTCGCCATGTCGACTGCAGTACAAAGACTCACGAGCTCGTGAATGTTAATCGAATAACAAACGCTTGTTACTTTGATTAATAAGTATTTTCTGCATTTTGGTGTTAAAATTATACGTGTTGTATTGCAATTTGTGAAGTACAAGATTTCGTGAAAAATATTGTTATGGTGTTAATCTACATTGTTGCAGAAATAGTTTTGAAACACCATTAAATGGTTATATTTCTTATTTATTCTTACATTTTAAAATGGTCTATCAGAGGTCTGTTATAAATTTTGTACTCCTGTAAATGAGATAAGTGTTTAGATTTTATGTGAATTATTTTCCTCTTGAAAATATTTTCGGAACTTCATGCAAAATAATAACATTACAAAACTCGATAAAGTAATATGAAAACTCCTTCCGGAAATTCAATTTTTTGTACATTATTATGTTTGTTACTAATTTATAATATACACACATACATTTATATATCTGTGGCTCCGAGGCATAACGACATAATTCCACTTTCAGAGTTTCTGAAAAAAATGGGATTCAATGTTCAAACTTATTCGTAAGATCGGAATAAACGAGATAGCTCGCGATACTGTACTGTTATATATATTTACACGGTGGTATGACGAGGTTATGCATTTTCTCCTTCGTGAAAACTCGGAAAAAGTATGAAGTTATGTTGTTATGCCGGGAACTTATACTTATCTAATAGTCCTGGTCTCGTTTATTTTTCGATCATTTTCCTTAATTTAATTATGAATTTGGATCAAAATTAAGAATTAATCAACGAATAATTATGTTAAAAATAATACAACTTGAATACAACTTGAATGCGCAATAAATTAAAAAGCATTTTTTTATTTCGTAAAAGAATAGGTATTATGAATTAACTTTGAAAATTCTCACGTTTATGCACTTAAAATTTGTAAAATTATAAATTTTATCTAGTTATTGTATATATTTTATATAAAATAATTTTTATATTCAATTTGGTTGGATAAAATAAATCACTGCTGGACTTATGTTGTTATGTTTTCCATATATCATAGCTTTAAGACAATATTTTAGCTTCTGCTGACAGTTTTAAATGAAAAAGACCCATTTAAAGATACAAAATCCAAGGTTTTCCCGATTTTCAAAAAAATGGACTTATGTCGTTATGCCTCGGAGCCACAGATTTATTACATTAAATCTGGATTTTAACATATTCCATTTTTGCCTGTCAACAAAATACACACGTTCCGTAACCGTATGTAATTATATTAAAAGCCGAATACGAATGCTGTTGGATAATTGGTTATCCAACCTAAATTATATTGAATTATTATTTAACGCGATATCGGATTATTAAATTTTATAACAGTATATAATATAGCTTCAATACATACCACTTTCACAAGGAATTTCAGTAAGATCAAAAAATTATACCTTGAGAACGTAATGTATCGATTGTTACTTCATTCTTTAAAAAAAAAAAAGAAAAAAAAGTAATATCGAACCGAAACTAATGAGCGACAGGAAAAATAATCACAACTCCCAGCTCACCATATATATACATGTGTATAATGGATTTTCAGGCAGGAGTTCCGACTAGAAGCGTACGAGGTGGCGACCGGTAAGCTCAGGCTGAACATGTCGAGCACAACCGCTGAGGCGCCCCTCTTCCGGATACCGGTGGTCGAGCTCCAGCCGGCGACGCTCTTCTACCTGGTCACGTACGCGGTGAACGCCAAGGGCCGCAGCGAAGTGTCCCTCCTCGAGGACATTATGCTCGGCGACTCGGAGAAGCACACGGGTAAGTGGGCGTCCCCCTCCTCCTCCTCCTCCTCCCTACACTCAAGCCCACCTACCCCTCCCAACCTTCTCGCTCTCACTCACTCACTCACTCGCCCCATTAACGTGCCTCATCGCCCTTCTTCTTCCCACTTCTTCTTCTTCTCTCTACTGGCAGTACACCGCGTGAGCGCGAGAAAGAGCTTAATGTCGAGCGAGTGCTTCTTCGACTTTTTCATTACAAATGAGAGCTGCTGCTGCTACTGCTACACTCATGCTGCTCCGCTTTGTCGAGATACATAGACTCGACGAAAACGAATTAGCCGACTTTTCGCCAAGTCTCGTGTTTGTTCTCGCTCGTCGTGGTATCATTCTTTTCTCTTTTTTTTTCTCTCTCTCTCCTCTCTCCCACTCTCTTTTTGCAGTGTAGCCGAGAATATGAGCACGGTCGAGTGTGTTTTGAAACGTGTTATTCATTTAGCGGTGTAAACGCTGGCAGCTGCTACTGCTGCTGCTGCCGCTGCTGTTACTGCGCACTTTCGAGAAATGTAATTGAGCGAAAGAACGAAGCGCGCGCGCGTGGTTATAGTTATATGCTCTCTTTCTTAAGAGTTTTTTTTAGTGAAGTTCTTGTAGAGGCTGGTTAAGAGATTCAAATGGTTACTTAAATAATGACAATGAGTAGATTCGGTTTAGAAAGGTATATATTAATAAACGTTAAAGATTATATAGTATTGTATAATATTATTTTTCTATAATTTTATAAATTCAAAGATTATATGCAGAACGACTACTATAAATAAGTGTATTATTTTTTAATTTATTTTAAAAAAGTAAAAATGTTCGTTACAAAAACAAAGCAATCTTAAATATTCAAAATGAGCGAGATTAAGTGCATCTCGCGATGGTTTGATAAAAGTCAGCTAGACGTACGATAAAAATCTGCACGGAAGATCACGTATAATATCAGTATGTATCCATCGTTGCGTTCGCGGAGAATCATGCGACGTCCAAATTCTGCGCGCGCGTCATTATTTATCAGGGATTTTTAATTCAATAAAACACCTATCAATGACAGCCTTTGAATGTTTAATTATATATAACGATATTATAAACTGATGAAATATGCCGTGCACGACATTTCCTTCTACTACCACAAGTTCTCGGTAATGTCGACTACCGCGCAATTAATATTGTTTGAAATATATATGATATCATTGAAAAAGTTTTAACGTATATATATCTGATTGCTAATAACACAAAGTGTAATTTTTTAGTTCAAAAAGAAAACTCATAATGTCATTACAAAATTTGTTTATCACTTGTTAACCCTGTCGAAACATCGTCCCTCACCAATTTCACAGCACGCAAATGACTAATAAATTCATCCTTTTCCCGCACGCATTTTCTTCGCGAATGCAGACAGCTCGGTGAGCATGGTACCACTGATCCTACTACTCGTCGGCTGCCTCATGGCCTTGGGCATCACTGTGATCTCAGTGCTACTGATGATGTATCGCCGTCGGGGCACGACTTCGCCCGTCCACATCGAACCGTACATGAAGCAACCAATCATCACACCACCGGATTCCCGCAACAATTCGATGCTCGACGTCGCCCACGGCGATCACACGTACTTTGTCGAGTACACCCTCAAGCAAGTCAGCGACTACGTGAACAACCAACCGGACATCATACAGTCGCCCCAAGGTACGCGCACACTAGGTACATATATATCTATATACAAAATACAAACAAACAAATAAACAAAAACACACACAGGTCACAGCGACTATAACGATTATGTATATGTGCGTGTTTTCGACCATTATGCGCCCGTTGAGAAATCTCGTATATACGCATGTAGGTGGATGTATAATGGATCCCTCTCCCTTTTATTTTCTTCTTGGTCTGTTTTTTTTTTCTTCGTCTGGCTTTGATTGTTATGCGCGCCCGTTTGTGTCCGGACGATGGTTATTGCGTTGGGGGCTGTGGGGAACAGCGTGGGTGTCTCTATGCGCGTCTATACGGGGTTGAATGTGCGTGCAAGAGACGCGCGTGCCCGATTGAATACATATGTATATATGTACGTATGTATATATATAGATTACGTTTAACAACAGAATTGGAATGTAAGTATTTGCTTTTAGGGAGGAAATTCGAATGAGTGTGGAGCAGTGCGTGAAGAATATGGATGATGTATATTATAGTATATAGAGAAATTACGATTCGATTAGTTTTATTTATTTTTAATATAAGCTTTATTTGATTATTTTATAAAACAGATTGAGACTTGATAGATTTGTAGACGACGTATTTTTTAATGAAACTTGTTACGAATTCTATAATAATGTTAAGAAGAGTATATCGGCAATTATCTAAGATTTAAGTAAATGAAATTATAATGTCTGATAAGTAATAATGGGACAAGTCGGTCAATCGCATCAAGGATGAAAATTTTACCTTTTGCTTTTGTATTACACAGTAACTGATAACTTGGTTGTAACTGAAACTAGAAAATCAAATTTAACCTTTCAAAGTAATATTAAATAAACAATGATTATTCATTTGACAGAATAAAAAAATTAGTTGTCATGATAGGGGTGTCAGTGAATAGGTCAAACATTTTTTGTTTTTATTATAAAATACATTTGAGTAAAAATATATATTTTTTATGTACGTATTATGAGAATATTTTTTTATTTTATTTTGAAGTTATTAACTATCGTATTATTATTTTTTCAAAATAGAAATACGACAAAAATTTTAAGTTTATTATATTGATATGGTAGTTAAAAACCGCTGCCAATTCATTACCACTTTAGCTCTCTCAAACTAATTTATCGATTCCTTTTATTAAATTGAAATTCAAACAATAAAGTTTTCAAGAAAAAAATTGGAAATATTCTATGGAAAATATTAACTTGAAATTGTTTCTTTTTAAAAAATATAAATATTTTAATTCACTTTCAAATGCTACCCATCCCATTCAGATACATATCATTCTCGAGAAATAAATTTCAAAAAAAGTCTAGAAAAATGTTAACACAAATATCTTTCAAATTTATGAACCAATCATTTTTACAAATGAAGTCGGCAGAGAACTATCAATAATCTACGTTTACAATGAATTTTAGAGCGAATAAGACAATTTTACATTGTTAGAAAACTTTCATATATATAGATATACTGTGTTACATTTTGAGTTTCCAAATGTACACATTGTATATCTATATATATGGAAGTTTTCTTACAGTGTAATATCGTAATGGTTGAACATACAAAACTCTTTTTTTTCATTTTTCAATTTTTACGTTTTTGTTTACAAAAAAGGACCGTAATAGCTAGAAAATTAATTTTTTTTAGAAAATATAGTTAATTTAATTCTCTTTCGAATGCTATACATCCCATTCAGATACATAGAGCCGTTCTTGAGAAATTACGATTTGAAAAAAAAAGTTAAAAAATTTTAACCTCAAATAGCTTTGAAATTTATGGATCAATTCTTTTACCCAAAGAACTGTCTCGATTCGTATACAAAATCTACCGCTGTAAAGAATTTCGAACTGATTAAGTAAATTGTACTCTAATTATGCAACGACAAAAAAAATCACTTTTTTTTATAAATTATTTTTTTACTCCAAAAATAATGAATAAAAAAAGCTAAAAATTTAGTAAGTTTAAAATCAAAAAAATATTCATGTCAATATCTTTTTTTAATTTCGAAATATAACCTATTTACAAAATATTACGTTTTGATCAATAACTTGTGTCGAAATATAGCTATCGATTTCCTTTTTTTTTATATTGTAGAGAATTTTATCCTGCATACAGAGAATTGATAATATATAAATAATATTTGGTCTAAATATTTAAAAAATCGAAAATAAAAATTTTGAATATTAAAAAATGGCTATAAAAAAGAAAGAAAATTAATTTTACAAAAATAGAATATCGACCCGAAGAGTTTGAGCCAAATCTAAAAAACTGATCAGTGAATCGTTAAAATCGGTCGAGCAGATCATGAGATATTAGCGTTGGACATACATACATACACACATACGGACATTTTCTAAAAATAGTGTATTTCGATTACAAATTTTATAAACAACATTCCTATCCCATTATCTCAAAAAATTATTTTTTTTTACTATCACAAAGCTTCCTCCAGGAGGAAGCAATACGTGTAGTGTATTATTGGTGTATATCAAACAACGCGGGGTTTCTGCCCAATACTATATATCGTATTTCACAAAATTAATTAAATAAAGCTATAACAATGAGAATTATTTCAATTCTCTAATGAATGATGCTCAAATCTTCGGATAACAGATTTTGCTTAAACTTTGATACACATTTTTGGATGCCAAAATATGTTGTTGTTTAAATTCTCTGTTTATACAATAATTATTCAGTCCAGAAAAATCTCAAAAACAATTATAAAAAAAGGAAATAAAACTAGTAAACGCGCGCTTTTTAGTTATGATAGTTTCGAATTAAGCAATCAAAAAACATTAAATATAGTCATCAAATTAATGCACTCGTCTCTCTCGAATTATCAGTGATTTTTCGTTGCTTAATTTTAAATTATCACAACTTTAGATAGATTTAATTATATTAAAGGTTTTTCTTGACTAAATAATTAACATATAAAACAGCAAATTCCGTGATCAGGAGGTCTGAACCTTTCCTAGTACAATTTTCGTGTGCCAAAGTATATGTATATATATTATTATTTTTAATTCTTTTGTTAATTAAAAAATAAGTAAAAAATTAATAAAACTTTTATCCCTATACAAATAAATGATTTCACGATGTTTGAACTTTCTGATACTATTTCAGCCGACCAAGAAAAAATGAAGCGCGAGCCACAGCTTTTTTTACCCGTTAGGCCGGATACGCTCTTTGCTCCATACGACATTCACAAACAGGGCCTCCAAACGAATCGATGTAGTGTGAGTATAAATACTTGTATTCTTGTTTCGTATTATATATAAATGAATTGCCAGAAAAATACATAATAAAAAAGATCATTGAAATTCTCTAATTAATTTGCTAATTTTATATGATTAGCATATTCCATTTGTATATACTCATTTGTAAATCGAAAAATCTCTTTTCGACAGCTTAATCCATTTTCCGCTAAATCGTGGGAGCCGATAAGCTTCAAAGCCGACCGTAATCTCATGAAGGAAATCATCATCGCCAATTCGATACCCGGGCCAGAGAGTTGCGTGTAAAACTCGAATGCGTACGAGGGAAGTACACGCAACCCACAACGAAATCGAGAGAGAGGGTGAGGACGAAAGAAAAAGAGCGAGCGAAAGAGAGACAGAGAGAGAGAGAGAGATATAGAAAGACGAACTATCAAGGCCTATACATGCAAAAAAGCTCCGCGACGGACATCGGAGCAACATATCAGGACGACGAAATAAGCGTCAACGTCACGCACATATATAGACACTCACCCATACATGCGATCCGCCTGCCAGGACGAGACGAATGAAGAAACTTTAGCGAGTATATATATATATATATAAATATATATATAAGTAAGATAATGAATTATATAGACTATTAAGGAGAAAAAGTCGGGATGAAACTGAACTAAACGCGCGTCATCACAATCGTCCTCCTTGAAAAGGCCGGACGAGAATTACACGTTATATATGATAATCGCGTGCTTGCGCATATTTTGTGTGTATGTGTATGCATGTGGTGTACAGCGCGGCACGAGTGCGAATACATATATACTATATGCAGCTATACTGTGCGCGAACGCGAAATACGCGTATAAAAGTACGTTTTTCTCGCGATATGACGAATTTCGTACGACGCACACACGCGGTATTTATTATTAAATGCGGAAGAAAAAAAATAAATAAAATGAAAAAGTAAAAAAATACGACAAAAAAGAAAAAGAAAAGAGTGAGTGCTGGTGGACAAAGTATATAAGTGTAATGTAAATCGACATCCACAGAGAGGACGAATGCGTGATGCTATGATCGCCGCGTGCATCCCTGTGGGAACGAGAATGAGGATATAAGAGAGAAGATGAAAAAAAAAGAATAGAACAACAGGCTCTATATAAGGTACACGCAAGCAAATTGTGTATTATTCCGAGTCCAATATATTTTGTGTCGAGTCTCGAGGAAAATGGTTTTGTGTTGAGCGAGAACGAAAGAGAGAGAGAGAGAAAGAGAGAAAGTAAGCCAGTGTATCCGTAGAAACGTGAGAACGAAGCTGAATGTAAGGAAGACTTGTATGCGCGTCGTACACGTCCGCGTGTGGAAAAGTGTACCGTCGTCTGTATCGAACTGCAATATTGTAAAGATATATATTTTTCCTTTTCGTTTTTTCCCCTCCCCTGGTGTCGTTTCGACTCTTTGACGGGCCCCGGGAAGTGTAACTTCGTCTCTATCCCCAATCGAGGTCGTGCGACATGCTCGCATTATATATATATAAATAAATATAATATCTTCTGGACTATGATGTATATGTCCAATCATTCGTTCATTGTACCGGTGCTTTCACGCGTGAAAGTCTAATCACTATATATATTATTAATATTTGTACTTGACTTTTTACACCTTTTTATAGTTTATTTACCGGGCAAATGTGTTCAAAATTTACAAAACGAACTATATATAAATAACGCTATAAATTATTGTATGCGTTATATATCTATATATACACGTCCGTTCGCAGGAATGTTGCGCACAACAATTTTCGAATTCTCGAAGTATAAACGCGAACTGTAAATTTACATGAAATGCCGAAAATGCATTTTCATTGTAAAATCTAAACTCGCTCAGAAACTATTCAGGTAATTTAAGTTATCTGCGTACTTGCGCGCGCTTGGGCCGATGCAGATGTTGCTGCTGCTACGAGGGAAAAATCAAACGTACACCTATATAGCGCGATTTCAGAGTACAATTCTAAGTAAAAAACGAAAAAAAAGGTAAACGTATTTCTAAAAGCATTTTACTAACATGAATATCGAAAATAATGAAAAAAAAACTTATACTTAAACTACTAGTAGTGCGAAACAAAGATATTATCGTGAATATCCATAAAAGTTCCTAATTGTTCATTTGTTTTCATTTCTACATGGTTTGCTCCTGCCCGTCAAAGAATCTGAATGTTTTCCAAGTTTCTTACAACTCTGGGAAAAAATATTTCTGACGCATTGTGAAATTTTATTATGAAGTGTGGAAAATAAACAATTTTTTGTAAAGAAAAATGTATAAAGCGTAAAAAATTGTGAATAAATGTTAATTGAGACAGCTTTAATACAAAATTCCAACGTTTTTTAAATTTATTTCCCTGCTTTTAAAGTATTGCAAAGTATTAGCTAAGATTTGTACAATAAGAAAGTTTAGCATTCTATTTTTTTATAAGTACTTAAAAAAAAAGTCATTATTAAATTAAAATTCATCTTCTATTTACACTATGACTTATCTTTATTCAACAAATAAATGAACATTCAACTACATAAAATTAGGCATACGGTTTTTCTCAACACTTGTACTGCACTCGATTAGGCAGTCTCGTCATATTTCGTCAAAAAGGTTTTGGATACGTTTTTTCTGAAAATGGATATGGTATACAAAAGCGACAGCGTGGATCACAAAGCCAGGCTCTCACCACGTAACCAGCTGCTAATGCCAAAACGAAAGCTACCAAGGACCCTATGATGTAAGCCCAATTATTCTTTCGGCGAGGGTATTCTTCCGACGTGTCCTGTATAACTGTCTGTCCCACAACCGGGACATTGTAAGTTGCTGTCGCAGGTGTACCATCAACTGGAGCTGATCGATTCTGCATGGCTCTCCTTGCATACCTCGGAGTTCCCTTTTCAACGTCCTCGTACGCATCCTCAAACCCGTCGTCTTCGGATTGTGTCGTTTCATCCCGCTTTACTATACCCGCCGACTCTATAAGTTTGTCCGGTTTGTCATTTTTCATATTTTCATGAAGCTCTGACAAGATCCGATTCTATAAAACCGATGAAATAATATCTTATAATATTTATTAGTTTTGATATTTTACATTTCAAATTTTAAGAGGACATGGAACACCTACTTTAAAATAAGAAATATAATAAATTTTTTAGTAAGAAAATTTGAATCAAAACATTTTAATGAAATGAGAAATAATTTTCAACTAAATTTGATACGTTTTGTAATAGATTACCAAAAATTTTCATTAAAACCCACAAGAAATGTACAGTTTAATCAAAAGTTTAACTTCAAATTCCTTAGTATTCACTTACTTGATTATTTCTTGATTTTTTAATTTGCTCACATGCCAACTTTGCTACTTTGCATTCAATGAATGAAAGTTCTTGAACAATATCATGCAGATCACAAATGGGTAAAGTTGAAAGACAATTGTCACAAGCATTGATATCTACAGACTCTTCACTATTGCAAGTACAATCCCCAGAGATCATAGTATTTTCTCAATTTTAAATTTGTAAACATATTTTAAATAATTTCTTACTTTGAGGTTAATCTATAAGCATCCAAATATAGAAAAGAAAAACAATGGAAATATCACACCTCAATTATGATGGCTTTTCAGACTGTAAAAGTCAAATTATACAAAATAAGTAATATTTGAAAATACTCAAGTAAAATTAAATTCAAAATTAACCAAATTAAAAAGTTTAGAATAAATATGAAGTATCTACAACTCCTTAAACATTTTTCTAACAGTTCAATTTCTTTTGTAAAAATAAATAAGAAATGTTTACCAAAAAAACCACAAACATGTGGACCTTTAAAGTGTCCCAACCCTCCACATCCCCGCATACAAGTTTTAAAAACATTTTGTAAATACAATTATAACAAAAAATCTAAGCAAAAGCCAAAAAGATATGTACCTGATCTTGATAATCCTGATTGTCCTTATTGTAAAAAAAAGTAATAACAATTTTTAAAAATTAAGGTAAGAATATATTGATTATAAAATTACACTATTAACACATTCACAAACTTATATTCAGTTCTTTGTTAATTTCACAAACTAACTAGACATTTAATACAAATATCATTAAAATTAAAATAAAAATAAGTAGAAATTCTTTTAATTGAGTCTTGGTTTTCTTTCTGGTGGTGGTTTCATATCTTTTTTATCAGCTTGAGATTCTTGCTTCACTTGTGCAGCTGTAAATAATAAATTACTTTATATACATAATACTAAATTAATGACTTTGAAGATTTTTTTAATTAAAAATAATTGCATAAGTTTAGAAGATAATAATCTTCATGAACTTACGAGGTTCAGCAGCAGCTTGAATTGGTTTCGGAATAGGCAGAGGATATTTCCTTGTTAACTCAGCTAATAACATATCAACTCTTTGCCGTTGAAATAAAGTACTAGGTTCTTCTCTAACTGGTGTCTCTTTTTTCGTAGTAGCCGCTTTACCATTTTTGAAATCCCATGAATAGCCCTTGCTAGGATGATATCTAGAGCATGCACTAGCTTCTTCAAAAGCTGATTGCAAATGATGAACAGCAGATAACTACATAACATAAAAATGTATCTTATTATCTATTATTCAAAATATTGTTTTATTCAAATGGGTAGCTTATATTTACCAATCTAGAATTCACTACTGATGCCAGATCAGGTGCTTGATATACAACTCCAGCAATTATATAATAATCAGCTAGAGGTGTAGCTTGAGAAGGACTATGACGATGTTGCTTACGTATCACATACAAAATTGGTTCTTGTACATGTAAAAGTATATATTCGAGACCTGTCATATTTCTATAATCAAAATATAATTATATGAGTCTTTGCTTTTAATATAATACATCATTTTATAGTAAATATAAAAATAATAAAACTCACGTGAGCTGTTCTGGATTTAGCCGCTGCATTTTCACAATTTCATTATTACATGTTCTATCATAAAATGGGTTTGATCTTTCAGAAAAATAATCCATTATGTTACTTGGATTAAGAACTGGAATCCAAGCACTGTCATGCCAGGAAAGTCCCAAGGGATTTTCTATAAATTGAATTAAATAATGAAAAAATAATTTTTATACTAAAATATTGAATGTTTAAATTAGATTGATACATTAAAAAATATTAATACAATGGAATTACATTTTAAATCTTTGATTTATAGTTGTTAGATATAGATATTTAATTTTTTATATATAGAAAGTACATGAAAAAATAAACTGCTGCCAAAAAGTAGACCAAGAATACATAATTATAAAATCATTTTTATCTGTTTCCTCTTATGAAATAACACAAGTTATAGTATGAAATATTAATATTTTATGTCACTCAACTATTGATTTATAAACTATAGATGAGACAACTAATGGGCTAAAAAAAAGTTGCCTAAAATAAATTTATAAATAGATTTTTAAAATATAATTTAGTTGTAATGAAGTAAAAATTGTAATTTAATAAGTTCAGAAAACTTTAAAATAATAACTTGAATATACAAAATATATCAAATATTGAGGTTATACAACAAAAAATCTCTCCATAAAAACAAAAATAAATAAATTTTCATATATAAAAAACTGATATTTACCTGGCACCGGCAATCTTCCTGGAATCATCTTAGCAGTCTTTTTATTGAACTTATATGTCTTGCAAAAACACTCTTGTCAAACAAGCATTCGTCCACATATATAGCTACTAAATTGAGCATACGTAAACACGCGCTTGTAAACACACATCGGTTGACAGCGCTACCTACATTTCGAGGGCAAAAACGCCAGTCTCGGAACGACGAAAGGAACGCACCAGCACCACGCATATATATATACATTTTCGACATGTTTTCCAGATAGCCGCGAAAGCCGCGACGAGGCGGATATCGCGTTACGAATGAGGAATTGAGGATTCGGCTCGCTTTGTCTTTCACAAGAAACAGAGCGGAGAAAAGCTGGTGCTGATGGTAGTCGACGACTTGACATCGTGACGCTCCAAAACTCCAGATCTAAAGTGCTTTATAAGCTGTTTATATTTTTGGCTTCACGGTGCCTTTTCGGGCTACAAGGTAAAGAGATTCATTTTCCTTTTTAAGAGAACTTTACGTGCTCAGCAAAATGCCTAATCTACGAGTTTCTCTGTTGAAACTTACAAAGAGAAAAATAAAAAACAAAACAATATATAATTGTTTGCATAATAGCCGATAATAGTTATGTATCGCTGACTAGGTGGCATCCGCTAGCTCCATATTAATAGAATAACTGATTTATTGGTAGGCCGCTATTAATAAGCTACAGCCTGTACAGCTTTAGTTCGCACGCGTACTGCACACATATACGCGCGGGGATTTCAATTCGAACGCGCCACAGACTCTTTGACGTTCCGCGCAAATGGTGCCTATGCGGCTGACGTTTGGCAGTCACATGTGCGCCAAGAGGGCATGCAAAGATACGAGAAAAAAAGAAAGGATACCTAGTGTCAAGTGTTCGCTCAAGGCGACACAGTGTCAATGTAATTCAAGGGAAGATCGCGTCGTCTGCTTGGAACGACGATGTATGCGCAGCCTATACTTGCCATTCGACATCGTCGCATCTCTTTCCTAAAAATAGCGATCAGCCGCGGTGCGCGCATATATACATACTCACTCTGAAGCTCTTGAGCATTCGCATATATATCATGTGCCGCATGCAAAAGAGAGTCGAGCTTTCTCACACGTGTGCATGCGCGCACTGCAGCGTCGTCGTCATTCAGTCGTTGGCGCTAGGAGCGAGCGGGATGCCGCGATTTAAATAGCCCGTCAATATGAAGTATGATAAAGCTGAATATGTGTGGCACTTTTATAATATACACCAGTGCGAGGGAGAGAGCTACTTATTAGCACAGAGACATTTGTGGTCTGGTTTTGACTCCTAGCACACTGCCGAGCTATGAAGTAGCTTTCTGCACCACACAGCTCAAAATGACTAAACACAAGAGTTTCTCAGCCTACATGAAATGGCTCGAGAACCAGGCTACACTTTTTCACAAGCTTAGAAAAATACCACCATGTAGACCATTGTAAGTCTTGAATGTTGTGTGCGTTTTAGAAATTTGTTCTTACTACCTTGTCTGACTCATTGCAAACTACAACCATATCCTGTGATTGACAAGTTTGTTTACATTCAAGATACAAACTAAAATAAAGAACAACTTTCAAATGTCTTGTCCTTATTTTTGTTTAAAAGCTTTTGAATATTAGTCTCTCTTATGATTAATCAAACAAATTTTTATACATCTGACAAATTTGTTAAATTATATGAAAATTACTTCTGACATCTTTTATTATATGTACCCCAATTTACCATCAGTTTTTAAATTGATAAAAATTTATTCTAACACTTAAATGTAGTTTGAATGCCTTTGGTAGATTTGACTGTGTTTGGTTTACCTGCTTTTCAGAGAAATTATGAAAGATTCCCGCTATGATTTAGTTCCACTTCACAACCGGCCTGATTTACTACAACAATGTTGCAACCTATTAAACTCTGAATGGAAACGGGGCGAAACTGCACGGTATGTTAGTGAGAAAAATAAAATTTGCTCAAGCATTTAACATTTTTTTTTCCAGTTAATTTTGCTTCTCTGAAATCTTGAATCACTGAGTGTCATGTATTTCTGCACATCTACATCTATCCTATATGCTTTGCCTCTCATCAATCAAGAATCTTTTTCACTTTTTTTTTCTCATAAAAATAATCAAAGGTAATTTGTAAATCAGGTAGAATTCTTTTTTCACATCTTATTTATCTTTAGGTTGAAGAGTCTAAGTGTATCCTCTGATAACTTTCCTACATGCTTTTTGCTGTTATCCAAGGAACAGTTTGAAAATGAAGTTCTTGGGTATTGCAAGGTATCACTTGTCGAAAACACTATTGATAGTGTTGTTATTGAATCATGTGAGTAATTTTATTATAAAATATGTATTTAAAGACAAAGGGCTAATAATAAGAATTATGTATTTTCAGTTATAATTGATCCAGTATACCGATATCAAGGGCTTGGATCAATGCTTTTACGAGCTGTAGAAGATTATGTACATAAAAAATATATTAAAAATGTCTATTTAATGACTAAAGGTCAAGAAGAATTTTATTTGAAGAATGGATATATTATTTGTGAGCCTATAAAAGAATTATTTGGGTGGTCAGATTATGTTAATGATCCATATCCAACAAATGATAATAATAAAAAAACTGAAAGTAAAAATCAAGAAACTAAAAAAGAAAGTATCTCTGCAGGTCCTCCTCCACCGCCAATGCCAACTGATCTCAGAAAACCATCTCTACAACTCTGCCTTACAATTTCTACACGTACATTTATGAAAAAGAAATTGAAACATTAATTGATAATAAATTTTAAGATTACATTATTTATTGTAAATAAATTTCAATCATTTTTAATGAAAAATATAATTTATAAAAATTAGTCATAACTTCACATGAACAAAGCATATATTTTTCAATAAAAAACCTTGTTTTTAAAAAGTGTACTTTTTAATAAATGTCTTATATATTAATCCTATATTCTCTATAAAAATTCGATATTAAAGGATATAAAGGCATTGTGCGAGCACATGTAGTTATGCTATTACTTTAAAATTTCTATGACTTTGTAGCAATACCACAAGTTTTTTGATAATGCTCTGGTTCTGCTAAACTTTTGACTAAAAATGCACCCAAATCATGTTTGGAAATGGCAGGTCCTGCTGACTCATCATATGTGATAGTATATTCAGAACCCGGTGATTCTGCAATTATAATTAATTTCAAAATTAAATCTGAAAAAATTTCTAAAAATTAATTATATGAATTATTACCTGATATGTGAGGGGGTAAGACAGCAATCCATTTCAATCCAGATTGTTTGACAAGATCAAACATTCTCTGGTGATCTTCATTAAGATCCTTAAATATTGCAGGAACTTTTTCAGGGACTCTGAATAAAAATGCTAAAAAAAATAGAAATATTTTTAGAAATTCAAATTTAAAAATATTTTATTTTTAAAGGATTAAACATCTATCTATCTAAAAAGATTCTATAAAAATAATTTACCTGATAAGCATACAGAAACTACTTCAACATTATGTTTCTTCATGCCATCAATGATATTCTTCATTCCCTCTGACAAAACAGTTGTTGGCTCTATAAAAAAATTATATACACAAATTTTATATTCTGATCACGTTTTAATACATTTACATTATTCATATAAAACTCATACTCAAATCATTTCTGGTGCCTAGGACAACAGCTACTCCATCCTTTCCAGCAATAGCTTGTGCAACTTGCTCAGCATTTGTCACATCGCCAACAACCACTTTAACTTTATCTTTCAGATGTTCCGGGATTTTTCCTTCATCTCTCACAAATACTGTAGTTTCAAAGCCTAAGTAAAAAAAATTTGTTATTTTATAAATTTGGAAAAAACACTTTAAATCTATTGTTTTCAGATATATCCAATAACAATTATTATACCTACAATTTCAATCCCAAAATGAATACAGAATAATAAAGGTAGGTCATTTATATTAAAAATTTTATTAAATTTTGTATTGCTTTCCCAAAATTTTTAATTAATGAACATGGATATAATCAATAAGAAAAAAAGAAAGCAATAGAATCGAATATCAATTAATTTTAGAAAATATTCATAGTTTATGATTTTTGAGAAATCTTAATATTTTTGAAATTTAAAATTGGTATCTAGATAGGTACTTGTGTTTTTTGTATTATTGATCATCATCATATTTTTGAATAAATATTAACGCTAATTACAATATATGTATGATTAAACAGAAATTTTAATTGTCAATATTTAAATTTTAATTTATACATGAAAATATGTGAAATGTTATTTTTAAATATATTGAAAATATTTAGTATAGATACATACAGTCGCGAAAACGTATGTATTATAATATAACCATAACTTTTTTATTGTTTTTTTATAATAATCACTTCATTACTCATCTTCAAAACTACATCCCGTAATTGGATTATTTATTTATTTTATGAATGAAATTTCTTATGAAACAATTTATAACGAGCAACATTTTTTTTCTGAAACCGCAGCACAATAACCCGGCCGGAATACCATATATACACTCTGTACGTTCTTCCCATTTCGAAGCATTCCCTAATTAACGTCGGCAAGTGTAACTATATATAGGCGCGTGACTTGTAGAAGCTACGAAACTATGCATGATCCAAAAGCAAAACTCATCATACTTCGTTCAATAAATCGATAAACAATTAAGCAAAAGATCCTGAGCTCAACGAACCTGCCTTCACCGCGTGCTCTGTCGCGCACAAGCCGGTCATCCCCGTGGCGCCGAATATCACGATTTTCTTCATGTCGACTCTCGATCAGTCTCTCTTTCTCTTTTCCTCGTCTACTAGATACCACTTAGGTATATATCTAACAATTGTACTCCAGTCTTCCACTCCGCGGAACAAGTCGCGAATGAACTCGACAACGACGAGCGTGCGCTGCCAATTGTTATCTCTCGCGATCGCCGCGAATCGCGACTTGACTATATTATATCTATATATAACGTATTCGCACGCCGAGCAACGTCGCCGCTACTGGCATATATATATATATAGTGTGATGTGTGCGTGTACGAGCGCACGTAAAGCTCGTTAAAGAGATGCTACGTAGGTGTGTATATTAAGTATGTGTGATGGAGAGAGTCAGTGCCGACGGCGAATCTCTTGTTTTTGTTTTTTGCACGTCCCGGCTTTATGCATATTTTATTCATTTTAATTGAGAATGGCGCGCACTGTTGCCGCTCAGATACTCAATGAGCGCCAATGTTTAAAATAGTTGTTTTCCAAATGCTTTAATTTTTGTTCTCTGCAGAGCACTTTTAAGTTTTTTTAATAATGAAATACTGTCAGGTTTGGACGTTAATGTTCTTTAATATAGACGTTGATATTTGAAAAACAAAAAATTATAACATAGTTTTTATAAAAAAAATAAAATATTATTTATATATAAATAACATTGTATTATTATGTCTTTAATGTATATTTTTTTGATGAAATAATAAATAAAATAGATAACATAAACATTGTATTTTTGTAGATGTGCATGTATGTCTGTGTGTTTTGTTGAACCAATAACCGAAAAATGAAAAAATTCGACAATTAAATTTACTATTTGAATTTACGTGAAAAATTGTTGAATTCAATTATTTAAACTATTTATTGAAATACTTTTAAGAACTTATACTCTGTATTTTAATTTACTATATTTTTTTTGTACAAATACCATCAACCTATGAAAAACTGTGATTTTTAAGAAAAACTTGCAACCCTGTATGAATTGCAGAGTCACCTAACATTGGAATTTAAAATCTATAACCGTATAAGAGAGAATTTAGCCCGGTTAGAAATGAATTTAAGGCAGAAATCAGGACCTATTCAGGGTGCCTGATTTGCCTGTACTAGCAAATAATATGTTGAAACATCTACAATAGTCAGGCGGGTGACGAGGGGCGACACAGGACCTTTATAGGCAGCCTGGAATTGTTTTTTCATAGTTTTCTTGTGATTTTTTACATTGTCTATATATGAGGTCACTAAATATGGAAGTACCATCCAGATGAACTTCGAAAAATAGAGCGTATGTCTAGGTTTTCGTAGCTATTTATCAAATAAAAAAAAAAATTTTAGGCATCCTGTTTAGGACCTGTCTCGCCCCTCGTCACATACCTGCGGTATGGCGATCCAGACCGTACCCTGTACAGGACCATGTATATTACTCTGGCAAGCCTGAATGAATTTCTAATTGGTTTATCCAAAAGTGTACGCTCGCAGTTCATGACTGTAGACTCGTGGCGCCCCGGCGGCGTATAGCGGAAACTGACGCGCGAGTATCAAAATTTTGACGAATGATTACCTTTGACACATAAATAATCCTTTTTTAATTCAAATAATTCATATAATCATACTTCCATTATAATTCAAGATTCCGATAGGATTTTTATTTTGTATTAAATCATAATGACGTTATTTTTTTTGTGTCTCAAGTTGATCCTTTTTGAAAAAATTAAGAAATAGTATTTTTATTTATAGAT